>VDFB02299532.1:0-22369 GCA_007258455.2 Sequoia sempervirens
ACGTATCCAGAAAACACCATGCACATTTATATATTCTAAAGTGAATATTAACTATATGAGAAGCAAATGAGTATGCATAAACCTTTGGTTGTGTTGGAGAAAATCGGCAGATGCATGGCATAATCAATAATCAATGTTAACCGTGTCCAATATTGTGCTAATAATTAATGTTTGATATCCGAGAATACAATTATTATGAGAAAGTAAAAGTTTTGAAATTATTATTATTATTTTTAAAAAATATTTACATAATGATTTAAAAATCTATATTCCCACTAGAACATGACATTAAAGGGTTGATGAGGTTAAAAGTAAAATATATTAACAAGTATTTCTAACTGACAAATAGAGGTCTACAGACGCTAACTATCTTTTCCAACTTATAAAAGAAAGCAAAAAGCCCCAAGACAAATTTTTGGATAGCGTCAGCTAGATTTTGGCGTAAAAAACGTACACAAAATGCAGATTTTGGACGTAAAATATATACAACATAGATTTAAATGCTCAGAGTCAATGTAATCTGATCTGCTAATGCTATGACTAAAATGTTCAAACCTGTAGCTTATATCTGCATGTATAATTGATGTCAAGCATCTGTAAGCTCATGCTAAGTCTGAATATTGTGATTCTTCAAATCTAATATACATTTCTGAGTATCATCTGGGACAAATCTGTAGGTGGCTATATCCTTTTTCTGCTGTGTTTCACTTCATTCTAAAACAAATCTGTTAAATGAAAGCTCGGTTCTGTGGCTTCGTGTATGGGTTTTGTGTATGGCTTGCAATGGCTGCCTCTAAAACCCTCAATCTTGTGACAGCTGGGTACCATAGTTGCCAATAAACTCCATAACAGGAACATGGACTGCGTACCCATCCCTATATCCATAATTTTTGGTGACCACATTTATATATAATACAACTGTCTCCTTATTAATTTACTCATGTACCCTAATTTGATTAGCATCCCCATCCCTGTACTGGTACATGCACAGCTTCGTGTCCTGATAACTATGTTGGGAACATTTAGTAAGTGGTCTAAAGGCATGCAAATGATCATATAGATTAAAAGACCATCATGTTTTACAGTTTGGTTATTCCTCATTCATAGGCTAGCTATACCAAAAGGAAGTGAATAACTCAAGTATGTATTATCTTCGCTAATCTCGATCAAGCTTGTACAGGAAAAAGAAAATAAAACTAGACTTTGAACTAAGTTAACCAGTAGCCCAAATTTAGCATGTTTAAAAGTTCAATGCCTTCTCCCCATTAGTGACCATTGTATTTTGTCACAAATAACAATTGCCAAGAAGTTGATTTTTCTGATGGTCAAATGCGTATAAATTAATGAGGGCTTATGGAACTGGTATCAAGAAAAGTTTTCATAATGAGCATGGGCTTCCTTCTGCTCGGTTCAACATTTTAGAGCCGTCAGCTGCACATATGGAGTATGACGTTTATTCTGGGTTAAAGCGGGTTGATGATAAATGCCTAGCATCGCCAATAACTTAGAGTCAACCTGCAAAAAAATAAAAATAAAAAAAATAATGATATCTTTTCCTTTATATGCAAGGAACATACCTTCAGAGTAGTCGTATGGTCAAGATGGGTGTAGTCATATATTGCTGTTTTGATCTAACCAAACCTTCATATCCAGTTAATAATAATATTTAGATAGAAATCAGACATGCTACCCGTTGCCGCTGATATTAAATTTCACCTTCCCCAATATTAATGTTACTAACCAACCTAGCATGATGATTATTCTGAAACTAAATGTAGAGACTTTGGCTTACGCTCAAACTGCAATGCGGTTGTTACACTCGAGGCAGCCAAGGGATGGGACCTTAGGGTGATCCGGACAGCACAAAGGCCACGTCCAATCGATATTCTTGTCAACCACAACGAATAGCAGTCACCTCTAACAGAGGGTCTTTTGTTTCCCTTATGCCTCCTCTCTCTCTATGGTTGTCCTTTCAAAGAATAAGCAAAATAAGGAAACAACAGACCTATGAAAGTGATGAAAGAGCTTTAGGACAATTGGGAGAGAAATGTAGATTTGAGAAGTTGAGAATAATGGTGGATACTTGTCAACTTGTAACACTTTATTCTCATCTTTACTCTCCTGATGTGTTAGACAGTTATGAGCTTTCAGAGAACCTACTACTGGGGCTATCATTGCAATCATTGTGACAGTTGAAGAATGGTGATGGTGAGAAGATAAGGACTATGTTGTGATGCACATGTGAGAAATCTTTGGGACAGTCATAAAGACTATCATAGGGAGAAACAAGAAACATAGGAATGCAAGTAGATGCCCAGCTACTTGAAGAGGCAGAAAAGAATGCTTTGTCAGACTATAGTATATCATAGCTGGTTCAAAAAAACTGTGCTGCTCTGAACATTTTCAAAACTACAACTAGGTTGGGTGTGTGGTATTTAGGATTGCAGGAGCAAAAGTAATGACCACACTTGTATCACAAACAAAATTTAAGAATTATAGAGAGAGATTGTCTGTAAAAGCTGCCGTGGATATCTCCAGTTCAAATCTCAATTCAGAAAATGTGAGCAGGATCACCATGTTCCCTAACCTGGCTGGTTTCGTGACAGATGGTTCAAGAAGGCCTATGTTGTCATCAAAGCAGAAAGTGTATGGTGTTGTGCTAAAGCAGGCCGCCATGATGAAGAAAGAAGGAAAGGGCCAGTTGTTGGATGTGTAGTCAGACTTGGTGCCTACTAGGACCTTGCAGATCCTTGATGAAGCTTATGAGCTCTGCCGGGAAGTCTGTGCTGAGAATGCGAATGCTTACTACATGGGTACTATTTTTCCTACTAATGTATAGTTTTCTTTTCTTACTTGGTAAATTGTAAATGAATCTTTATCATCATTTCAATTCAATACTTCTTATCCAAGAAGTGGCTTATAGATCAAAATAAAAAATGAAAAGTAAAAAACCCAAAAAGCAGAATGTAAATCAGGTATCGAAGGCTCCCTGATTGTTGAGCTTGTCCAAATGAAAAGAAGCGTGGGTGGGTGTCACTTCAACGCCTTTCTCCTATAGAGTTGCTACGTTGCCTCCACTCCACTGCAAACATAACCAAACAGAATATCAATTCAAGTTAGTGTGAGGCTCTGAAGAGCCTTTAAGCTTCAAGATTGAGAGGATGGTACTGACCCAATTTGCTCAGCAACAATTTAAACTAAACCAGTCAAAATCTCTGAAGGGCTTTTGGAAACGGTCTCTGTTCTTCCCTTTACTTCAAATTCCAATCCAAAACTATGTACACAACGCCTTCATCCATGTGAGAGAAATATAAGTTTTCTTAACATTTATTGCTAACAGTGAAGTTTTGGTGGCCGAGTAAATTGGAGGGCAAGAACGGAGACTCCAAAAAAGGTGTGGAATGACACAAGCGTAGCCAGAGCCAAAGCCATACCTGGTGACATAAGGCAGCGTCCAAAATCTGCATTTTATGTACGAACCTAAGACGGGTAATTGAAAAGAATTTCTTACATTTAAATTATGTAGGCTATCTATTATATATATTTTTAGTGAACTTGATGTGAATATTTACCTTCATTATTTATTCCTTTCTACATTTGTTTTCTATATTTGATTTCTTACACTATCTAACATTTTCTCCTTTACTTTAGTTATTCTTGACTACTTTAGCATCATACATTAGATTTAGACTCTAGACAATTATTTACTTTCTAATCATGGTACCAACACATTCTTATAAAACTATTAAATTTCAGACTACTAGAAATACATGTGATATATCACTACAAAAATTATATGTGGACTTTCCTTCTTTTTTCCTTTTGCACTCATTAGTATAATGTCCTAGTTTATCATATTCATAAAATTTTGGCCTTTTGGTCCTTCCTCTTTCTATGGTACCTCTATTATTATTGTGGTAGCCTCCCCTACCACCTCCTTCTTGATAGTTATCATGGCAACTCATGTAGGGACTTACACCTTGAATTTGTAGTACCACGCAGTGTATATTGTTAAGTGGTGCTATACTTTCTCTTATTTAAAGTTCTTGCTAGCCATGGGCCAAATAGAAATTTAATTCTCTTATAGCTAAACCCTATGCTCTATGCAGTGTATATTGTTAAGTGGTGTACATCTTCTAGGTGGGGGCGAAGTATCAAAATTCTCACCTTTCATTATAATTTCTTAAGTTTTGGTTGTGACATTACATTTTCCAACTCTAATTTAAAATGATCAATTTCATCATTTCCTACTACATTGTTCTCCCATATATTTGACTAGGATTCTCTTACGGTGATTAATTCTACCACATTCTTATAGAAGAGGAAATATTCCCATATATTTTTACTATATAATGTGAGGAGTTAACCCTAAAATAAACACTTAATTCATTTCTATTTTTTCAAGGTTTCTTCTAGTCTTATAACCATACTTTGGAATCAAAGTTCATAATATTTTATTGATTCCTCCTTAGTTTTTTTATCTTCCATATTTTATTGATATTTTTATTCATACATTTGGTGAGTGGAAATTTTTCAAAAACAAGTCAATTATTTCCATGTTTTATCATGCTTAGTGTAAGATTTAATTCACCATCTTAGTGTCTCATCATTGAGGGTCTGTAAAAATTATATAATTGGGTTTTGTTATCATTAATGCCAACCCCACTCTAATGAAAGTCCAAGGTAAAGAGATTTATCCTTGGTGTATTTAGTAAAAGTATGGATATTAATCATATGTGCTCCATATTTCTAGAGGAGGTAAAAGTGTTGATTTATTTTGTATGGTTAGGGATTATCCTTTCTCCTAATCTATTCTCTACTCTTGGGTGAGATGTAACTAGTGCTTGCACCTCAACAAGGTGCAATGGTTACGCCGATAGTAGGATATACTTGGCAATATATTGAAGGGCAAGGGAAAAAATTGCAAGAAAATGTAAATTGCTTTTCTTAAGACTAATAATTTATAGCAAAAGTCAATTGATGATAAGATACCTTGGTGATGGGATGCCAGAAGATTTGAAAATGAACAAATGGAACTTTATATAAGTCGGTATGCTATGAAAATGAACAAATGGAACTTTATTTAAATCAGTATGCTATGCTAAATGGTTTCACAACATAATGTAACATACCTTAACATAATGTACAATTGTTGTTGGTTAATGATATACCTTCTCACTAACTCAAGAGATTGGTTACGTATAATACAATTGTCCGTGTTTGACAATGAGGTTCTATGATATATGCCATTTGTCTTCAAGACCTACAAAACAAAAGCAATGGAATGGTTAGATGTGTTGATCAAGCATCGAATTATGGCAAAAAAAACTTGTAGCTTAACTAAATAGCCAAAATACATAATTATGTAAGAGGAAAATTAGAAATATTTTAAGCACTAATTTATTTTTGAGTTGTATAATGATTTCTACATATTTAATTTATAGTATTACTACTATTAGGAAAAAAATTTCTCAATGTATGAACAAAATTACCATAAGAAGTTAAATATATAAGAAATTGAAAATTTATAGTTGAGGGAAATCAATAACAGTTTAGTTGCTCAACAATGCATAATATCTATTACTCACGATAAACAAAACATACAAGAGTATTATTTAAAAGAAATGATTTCCAAAGGTAGATTCTAAATATTGATGCTACTTATTTATTAACCCAAGATTTTTGCTAAAGAGATTTTACTCTTCCTTTCATTTTGAAAAGGATTGTTTATTTTCTTTTTCAAGAACAAAACAATTACCACACATTGAATGCATATGTGCAGTCAAGCCACCGTGATTGGACTAACAAGATCCTAATCAAATAGGGTTCAATTTTTATAGCTTAGCATATTTAGCTTAGAGGCTAACTTTTAACATGCAAAATAAAATGAAGCAATATAGAGTCAGATGTTGGTGGCATCAGTAAGAATCATATATAAATTAGGAAATCCTCAAAGTTGTCATAGAATAACTTATTTTTCTACAAAAACTCTTCCATCTACATTTCACCTAGGTAGCATGGATTCTATAGCATACACTTCTTTCCTAGTGTTGTTTAGCATGGATTTTATGGCATACATTTTAATTATCCTTAATCTCCCTTTAAGAAAATAGTGATCAAATCTGGGTGACTTTATGAAATGCAAAGGATAATTAAAATGACTTTAATGGATAATAGATAAATTTGGAAAATTTATATCATCAGACCATAAATCACCAGTAATATCAATACAGCAAATAACACAATGATCATCCAATTTATAATCGCAAATCTGTTTGTGCTACTTCCTATTTC
Source organism: Sequoia sempervirens (assembly GCA_007258455.2). Classification (NCBI taxonomy): domain Eukaryota; kingdom Viridiplantae; phylum Streptophyta; class Pinopsida; order Cupressales; family Cupressaceae; genus Sequoia; species Sequoia sempervirens. The sequence continues at coordinate 6,295 of VDFB02299532.1, forward strand.
TGATATACCCCAATTGGAGTTGTTCAAGGCAAGTGATATTCTCTTATGCCTTCTCTTGATCATCTTTTAGACAATAATGTCCTTAGGACAATTTGGATGAATCCTTTTTGGAAAGGGGATATCTAAGAAGCTGCCACACGAGGAAGATTCATTATGCTAGCCCTTCCTTTGCTATTCATAAAGGCTTAATTCTCAAATATAGAAATAGTGGTGTTTTCAAATCCCACAAGGCATTGATGTAGTCAATTGCTCAAACTCCATGAGGCAATGAAACAGTGGCATAGTCAAATCCCACAAGGCATTGATGTAGTCAATTGCTTAAACTCCATTTTACATATTGGGAAAAGACACAACCATTTTAAAAAAAAAAATTAAACCACAACATGAAAACCACTAATAGTTGATAGCCATGCATTAGCATGGCATGTAAACTATACACATTGAATTGGTGCCTCATGCAACCTCGTTGCAAATGTGCTCCTCAAGATTAACATTATTATTTAATTACCATAAATTTTCTATTAATTAAATTCAACAATAAGTCTTTAATAATTATCATCATTGATTGCTCACCAGAGAAATAATACTATTATTTGATCCTTGTTGTATACTTTCCTCATTATTTTCCAAAGGGAAATAATAATGTTATTTCCACAATTTGAACATTTATGATATCCTCATTCTCCTTAATGATATTATTATCATTTCCATGATATAATTAATATTATTATGGAGTTACCCTCCATTTAAAATTAATCCATTTTATCAAAATTAGTATTAATATTAATATCATATTCACTCATAGTTACTAATTTTCAACACCATATTTACTCATAGTTATAAATTTTGAACACCATATTTACTCATAGTTATTCATTTCCAACACCATATTTACTCATAGTTATTCTATTTCTATGTTTATGTTATTAAAAGATTACCTCCTCGTTAATCCCTTTTAAATATATTATGTAAATGTTATTGAATATTTAACAACAATATAGTTGTTCCATCATTGAATAAAAAATAATAATAGTTCATTATTGAGATTAAATCTAAATGTTGTTGAATATTTAACAATGTAGTTGTTTGATCATTAAATAAAAATGAATAATAATATTATTAAGATTAAATTTAATTTTGAACAAAATACTACACTATTGTTAATTGATCATTGACCAACATTATCTTTATGGATATCGCATCAATGTTTATACTTTAAAATGATAACGTTATTTAAATAAACTACTAATATTTCATTTAAGACTATTTCTAGTATTATAATCATGTTAACCTCTATTGCTAAAATAACAATTAAAACTCATGATCTACATTAATATTTTTATTGCCTTGATTATTATTTTATATACTGGAGTTTCCCATGATATCATGATTTCTTCTTAAAATTGATAATATAATATTATACTAAATATTAAATGTAACAATATTAGTGATATAAGTATCATTTTTAATATTTGATTATTATACTCTAAATTTGTAATATAATATCATGCCCATTATTATCACTAATTTTATTAGTGATGTAGATAATAAAATTTAGATTGCATTTAACATTAGTATCCAATCTAATAACTCAAATCTAAATAAAAATATTCATATTAATAAAATACTAATATTAATAATTTTACTCATATCAATATATCAATATTAACAATATTTTTTATTATCCGGACAAAAGCCACACCAAAATAATAATAATAATAAAATTTAACAATATTATAACCAAATATCGATCAATGACAGTTAATATTTTATTTACTGGATCTTCTTTCAAACAACGGTGATTAATTTCATTGATTAAAAAAATGGCAAATTAATTCTGTAAATTACCTATTCACCTCAATCTTTCAGATCTAATCCCACTATATGAACTCTCTACCAACATCTTTTTTTTTTCTTGCCCAAAGTCCATACTCTCGGCTACATACATTCTCTTTATTTTTTAACAAAATAAAAAATCAGTGAGATAATTAGCCAATCTCACTATAACCCATTATATCTGGTGTGCTTATCAAACCTTCTCTTTTATTTTCCTATATTTCCCATCATGCTACGGAATGATTGAGCGGCAGAATTAATGCGCTATACTAATGCATTAATTTTAGTAACTTCCAAGGTAAACAACAAATAAATTTTCTATATAACTTTTAAACTCCTGTGCGTCTTCAAACCTAAATAGGAATGCAGATTTATCACTTGTATTGCACTTGTTATAGGATAAATGTACCACGTACCCAACCGAGTCCTTCAGGCGCCACGTTTGGAAGATTAAGCTTTCTTTTTGGCCCTTTCTTAATTTATTTGGATTTAATTTCCTGTTGGAGTCCGCTGGCCAATGCTATTTTAATTTAATTCTCTCTTTTATTCTATTCACGCCCTAACTCTTTCTGCTGCACGGTGAGGAAAGAAGGCGGTGACCTGGAAGTGACATTAGAGAGGCGTTTTAAGCTTCTTTCGCACTGCTCAGGTCGAACTTTTGGGTAAGGATAGTGTGAAGAAGGCAGCAGGGCCATGAGAGCGGCTTTGAACTTAATCCGCTTCCCTTACCTGCTAAGATTCAGGCCCTAATGCATGGATGAACATAAGGGGATGGCATAGTTCTTTTCTTTAAAGCAAAGATTATTCTTTCATTAATTGTGTATTTTTCTGTTATTTTACTTAATGATATTATTTTGTTTGCCCAATAGCGCAGGTAAAGGAGGGAGCACATTTTAAAAACCTAGATTCCCTAATCCATGTTCAAACATTTTCTATACATTCAGGATGATTCTGGCAGGTCCTCACATGTCTTAAGGCATTGCAACTGGAATGTCTTGTGTCTAGAAACACAAGAAAGAGCGCACTGCCCCTTATTCATCTATTTTTAAATTTCTTTTTTTTCTAATTTTGAGTTTATTCAGCTTTCCACTTTGTCCATTTCTTTAGTGGTCTAAGAAATCGGAGACCACCTACAAGGGAAATCATGCCATAGACATCGCCTTGCAATTAAGGAGAGCCTCAGAAAACTGTGGGAAAAAACTTTTGTTGAACCAGACTTAATCACAAAACTCATACACGAAGCCACAGAACCAAGCTTTCATTTAACAGATTTGTTTTAGAGTGAAGTAAACCACAGTAGAAAAAGGATATAGCCACCTACAGATTCCAGAAACTACAAAACAAAATCACAAAAACAATGGCCGGTAACTTACCTCAAGATTTTGCATAAATTGTATCAGGTTCAGATTCCACAAACCTTTCCAGCGTCCACTCTACCTCTCTACCTGTGCCAAAATGAGAGCTTTGAAACAAGGTATGGTCATCGATCAAAGCATACATGCTATAGATAACTTGCCAGATGTTGTAGTTGCAACTGCCCTGGTAGATATGTATGCAAAAATGTGGATGCATAGACAAGGCACAAGGACAGTATGCCTCCTAGTAATGTGTACTCATGGAATGCAATAATTGCAGGATGCACAAAATGGATTTGTTGAAAAGTTTTAGAAATTTCAAGCAAATGTAATTGATAGGTATAAAGTCAAAATCCACAGCTTTTGCCAGCGTCCTCCTGCCTATGTCAAAATGGGTGCTAGGGTTTTAGGGTTTAGGGTTTAGGGTTTAGGGTTTAGGGTTTTAGGGTTTAGGGTTTAGGGAACCTGCAAACTCCCCTCCTTTCACGTCCGGTGGAATTTTCCACCTATAATAGCTTATGGGCTAATTAAATTTATCAAATTTATATATATTCAATTTATTCTCTCCAAATTTCAATTATTATATGGTAACAAACCAATCAAACTTATTATTCCAAACTATTTATTAGGCTTCAATTGCATTATTACAACTTAGGTGAGGTTTAATCATTTTTTGTTACAATATATTTAATATTAACTTAGGTGAATACTGCTTGTTCAAATATATTATATGTAGATATATTGCTAGAATAATATCCAAAAAAAATTGAACAAAAATGAACTTCAAGAATCTCCTACTGCATGTATTTTACAATTATAGGTATATCAAAGATTTTTTTGAGCTAAAATAAAAAAGTACTTTAATATTTTCCATTATGAATTTAATAACCTATTCTAGTTATAGGAAAATTAAAAAAATCTCCTACTTGTCATTTGCATATATTTTACAACTATGGATATTTGAATGATTTTATTTCAACTAAAATAAAGAGTACTTTTATATTTTCCATTAGAAATTTAATAAGCTATTTGAATTTTTAGTATAGTTGTAATGACAGAAAATGTCAACAAGGATTTCATTCTATGACATAATCTCAACAAGGATTTCATTCTATAGAATAGGGTTATGGATATTTGAAAGATTCTTTTGAGCTAAAATAAAAGAGTACTTTTATATTTTCTCAATAAGGATTTCACTATGTAGAATAGGGTAGAATCAAGGGAAAATGTATGAATCAATAGTATCAACCATCAAATACATAAAAATCAAACCCTAGGACCTTAATCTCAATTGGGATTTCATTCTGTAGAACTTCCAATTATTGGAAAATTACAAGACTCTCCCGCCTGCATATATTTTACAAATATGGGTATTTAAATTTATTTTTTGAGCTAAAATAGAAGAGTACTTTTATATTTTCCATTATCAATTTAATAAGCTATTGCAATTTATGGTACAGTCAATAAAGATTTCATTCTATGATAGAAAATCTCAACAAATATTTCATTTTTGTAGAATAGGGTAGAATAGGGGTATGGGTATTTAAAAGATTTTTTGAGGTAAAATAAAATAGTACTAATAAGCTATTCCAATTTATAGTATAGTTGTAATGATAGAAAAATCTCACAAGGAATTCATTATGTAGAATAAGGTTATAAGTATTTGAAATATTTTTGAGCTAAAAGTGTACTTTTATATTTTCCCTTATGAGTTTAATAATCTATTCTAATTTATAGTACTGTTGTAATTACAGAAAATCTCAACAAGAATGCCATTCTGTAGAATAGGGTAGAATCGAGGGAAAAGGCATGAATCAATAGCATCAACCATCAAATACGTAAAACTCAAACCCTAGTACCCTAATCCAACAATGAAGCACAAATGAACATAGAAACATAAAATGATAAAATAATATTACCAACAATCTCTATGCCATGGTTAAATCACCTTCATTGCTCTTCTCCATTTTACTCTATATCAAAGATAGTAGTTGCAGTTGTCTGTAGCTAGCTAAGGTAGAAATGAAAGTGAAAGGTCTCTTTTATAGAAAACCAAATTTGAATGAAAGGTCAAGATCAAAAGATGAAGATCAATGGATATGATTGCTTGAGAAGCAATGAAATAGGGTTAGGGAAAAAATAGGGTTTAGTTAGGGTTTGGTGGTGGAGATTAAAAGGTAATAAAACCTTATCAAGGGTGGAAATTAATTGAGGTGTGAAGGGATATGAATGGCACAGATAAAGAGAAAGAATAAGAATGACACATATAAAGAGGTTGCAGAGTAAATTAAATAATTATTTAATTATAGAAGAAAGGGTAAAGGTTGATTTTAATTAAAATAACAATTTAATTAAAAGTGGGGGAAAATGACAAAATATTAAATAATAAAAATAAATATTTAATAGCAAGGGAAAGGTGGAAAATAATTAATTAAATAAAATGTATTTAATTATGGAAGAAGAAACTAATGAATAATTAAATAATTAATAATAACAATTTAATTATAATAATAGAAAAGTAAAAACGAATAATTAAATAAGAATTTATTTAATTAATCAAAGGAAGAATAAAAGGAGAAATGAATTAATTAAATAATTAAAATTATTTAATTAATAGAAGAATATGACTTTAGAAAATAATTAAATAATTAAAATTAATTATGCAGAGGAAGAAGTGGAAAATAATGCTTGTAGGCTTAGGATATTTTTCAGTGTCTGCATTTTCCTCTCTATGATGCAATGCACTTTATCATGTTGTGTCAAAGAAATATAGTCCAAGACATGCCCCAATAGAGATGCGATAGACCCATGTCCCCTCGAATTTTCTTTTCAAATTTTTGAAAATCTCAAAAAAATTGAAAAATTATTAGATAGGCATGAATGCAAGGATTGACAAAAAGAAATTTTAGTAGGAGGAAAATGTAGTTAGATGATTGAAGAGGGATTGATATATTTTAGTTGAGAGATGCTAAGATTGCATGTTTATCATCATTGGGCATTAAAAATATGGCAAATGAAAATAAGTACCATGGTATGACATAGACCAAGGTGTGCAATGTTATCCCTTTGCGAAGAAAAGACACTTAACAGATAAGGAATACCATCAATCATACTAGGAGCAAAGTCATGAGACATCATTGCTCCTCTAATTCCTTCTTGGAACATCCTCGAGGTGGCTAGTAACATGACCAAAATATAAATACAAGAAAGGATAAGACAAACTAAACCAACAGATTCAACAATCATTTAGATTTGTTTCACCAATGATTGCACGCTGATAAGATTTATAGGATTGATTGGTTGGTTGATTGACTGACTGATGAATTGATTGATTGATTGATTGATTGATTGATTGATTGACATGCTGAGGATTTTTTTTAAAAAAAATTGACATGCTTTTAATTTTTTTTATTTTTGAAGGTTTCTATTTTTGTTGGATTTTTAAAATTTTATGAGTTTTTTAGACTTTCGACATAGTGATCTCTAGTACCAAGTCTACGATCCATTGAAGACATGAGTTAAGTAGTTTCCCCTAATAAGGTATAAGACCAAGTTATTAGGGATGAAATTGGATAAGCCTTACAGTGGATAAGTATGGAAGGTGAAAGATGCGAAATGTTAATCATTCCAAGTGATGGGAAGGAATACCAAGCATTACTATGGATTGTGAGAGAAAGCATGCAAGTGAATTTTTAATGAGCGAGGATGGAAAACTAGATAGAATGATAGTAGATGATGGGGTAAAGACTAACTACACATGGAGCCTTAATGCAGCGGTTTCTCCATGGTACTAATCCAAAGCACAACCAAAGTAGTTTTAACTATTGGAAGAATTATTTCTCTTAACTATTTTGTTGATTTTTTAAGTTTTTTGTGGTAGACAAGATTCCTGTTCGTTAGGTTTTCATCAATGTGACAATTTTTTTTAATTTTTAATTTTTAATTTTTTTTGTATTTTTTATTTCTTTTCAAAGAATCTCTAAAGCTAGGTGTAGAATTTGTGCAAGTGTAGGCTATTGATAGGCTTTAAAACCGGTTCACCTTGAAGAGTCGAAAGATAAAATGTACATGACCCATATCCACAGTTATGATGTATAGAATCAAAAATTAGGCTCAAATTTATAAAGCTTCACCCTTTCTGCTTGATTCTTAGGATTTTCCATTAAGTCCAAGTTACGGATGTCAAAGTGTTTGACCCAAACCTTCTTATTATAACTATGATGAAGATTATTTTGATAAGCATGTAGGTGAACCAATGCATTATGTCTTCGCTCATCTAACAATTCAAACTCACTCAATTTGGATACATGATATTCCTCATCATTAGTAAGACCTCGCATCAATATGCTTAGGGAAGGCAACTCGATCTCAATAGGAAGGATGGCTTCAAAACCAAAACCTAAGGATTACGGTGTGGCTCTTGTGCAATTGTGAATGCTAGTGTGGTAAGCCCATAAGATGAGATTAGGTTGGAGGTGGCAGTCATGACTAGCATCACTCATAGTCTTCTTCAAAAAATTTATGATGCTCTTCTTAGATGCCTCATCGTGGTCATTGCCTTGGGGATAATATGGAGTGGTGAATTTGCATTGGATGTGAAATTTTTCATATAATTTATGAAAATTTTGGTACTTAAATGTAGAACTATTATTCGTAATGATAGATTATGGGACACCACACCAACAATTGATTTAATTTAAGGATGGATTTAGATATGTGTTTGCTAGTAATGTATGCCATAGGGATAGCCTCTATCCATATTGTGAAATAGTCGATCACTATGGTAATTAACTTATGACCACTGAATGAGGTGGGATGGATTTTACCTATGATTTCAAGCCCCCATTGGGTGACAGGCCATGGTGATGTGATTGGCTAGAATTCTTGGCTCATGCCTTAATACTTTCATTAAATAAGTCTTTTCATTTACTCTATGGAGTCAAAATAAGTACTTCTTGTAGGTCAAATCAAAGATGCACAAGTTGCATTGGTAGTTTATCCACAAAATAAATTGAAGCTCAACATTTTGGTGGCTGATATTCTAACAAGTTATGCTATGTTGTTATGAAAAAAGCTTTTGCATAGACCTAGGTGTTGCAATCCAATTCAATTGGTCTCACACCTTGATACCTCTTGGTGACAAGTAAGTTCATCTTAATCTTAATCCCAAGGAAAAATACATTATTTTGAAATTGAATTGTCAAAGATCAAAGATTCTATATGTTAGAACTAGTGTTGGTACCTATATGCTCACTTTCAAAGGAGAAGAAATACCTAAGTTTCTCACCCCTAATATATCTGCTAAAATCTGGATGATGTGATTTTATGAAACCCCATGTTATTTCAGTTTGAGAGCAAGGAGAGTGCTTATATCCCCTATAGGAGAATTTTTTTCTAAAGCCTATAAATTAGCCTTTGAGGCTACTAATAACATGACTGAGTATGAAGCCTTGGTTTTTTGTTTGTAGTTTGTGCAAGAAAAGGGAATCAAGTAGCTCAATGTAACTACTGATGTAGAATTAGTGGTCAACCAAGTTAGGAATCAATTTCAAAAAAAGAATAAAAGACTAATAAATTACCAAAATAAAGTGGGATGAAACTAAAGGATTTGATGCCTTCTCTTGATGCATGTTATCCTCGAGAAAAGAAAATTCTAAAGTGGATTTTTTGGTAGTGTTTGCTTCTCTTCTAATTACATATCCCATTGTTGAAATGGATGTATATTTTGTTGATCTTATTTATAGACCAAGTGTGCTAGAATGATAAAAATTGGTAGGTCTTCAATCATGACAAATATATCATTTCTTTCCTTGAGGATATGGTACTTTTTAAATTTTTATTTTTGAAAGTCCTCAAGCTTCCAAGAAAATTAATACAATTGAAAATATGTATGGAAGCCATGAAGTGCTATAATTTGAAGAAAATACCATTACGAAGGTTCTAGTTTCATTAGAGTAGTTGTTCAACAAACAAGATTGTAGTGTAAAAAGAGGAGAAAAATTGTCCAGGTTTCAATAATGGACAATCATAAAAAATGTCTATAGGTGAGATTTTGTGGATTGACAATAAATATGACAACTTTTTCTACAACTTTACAACTTTGAAAACCTACACATTCACAAAGAGGAGAAAAATTGTTTGTTTTTTGTGGATAAGGGTTTCCCTTGTTCAAACCCTAGATTGGTAATTAAACCTTGAATTGTGTTGGTGTGAATAAATTTCTTGTACCTAGTTATTTCATTTACTAGGGACTTAGGGGACATATTCACATGTTAAGTTTACTTAGGTTCTAATATTTTTTCTAGAAGGTGTTAGTTGTCGTTAATTGCTATCTTATCTTTTGACAACTAACACATGTGAACTAGGTAGTTGTGTCAAGTCATCTCATGTCATGAGATTAAGGCACTTGTCATAATCTTATGACATCTTGCATCCCACCTTGGCTATATAACCAAGGGGTCTCTACTACATTGTACATTGATTGTTTTTGCATTCATTGATAAGAATACAATTTATTCTTGTCATATAGATCTTCTAAATATTTGTGCTTTTCATAGGCCTTTATAGCTTGGGTGGCTATCTGCATAGCCAAATCTTACATGGTAGCAAAGCAAGTTGAGTGCCTTTGGTTAGTCTTTTTTGAGATCTTGAGTGCAATATTATATTTTCTTGAAGCATTGAGTATGCTCTTCTCTTGTATCTTTGGATAATCTAGAGAATCAGAAAGGTGTGATAGAAATACTAGATTTTGGGGGTTTCTCTTTGGCTTTATATTGTAGGAGCATTTTGGGAGCTTGTTGCGTTAGATCTTAGCTCATTATTATGTTCAGAGTGTCTGAGAAAGTTAGATTTTCCTTTTGTTTCATCCCAGTTGGACATTCGAGGAAAATCTACAAGGGTTTGAAGATTGAAGGTGGTTGCCAAATCTAGGAGGTAGCCACATTTTCATATCATTTCAGCGAAAAAGGACATCCCCATTGAATCCAAAAGGATCAAAAACCCTAAGATTGACTACCAAATCATTGAATTTGGAAAACATTTCTCTTAGAGGAAAAAAAATTAGCAGGTGGGTTGTACGACCCTACCTACATAGGTAGGAATTTTATTAAAAAAAATAAAAATTTGTAATTCTATTTTTTTAAATAAAATTTGAAAAAAAAATGTCGTATTTATTTATAAATCAAAATTTTTAAATAAAAGAAATGTAATTTTTGCAAACTTGCGATACCTAGGTACTGTCAGCCTACGGCGCGCAGACTTGCCACCAACTATGACAGGGACATCTCTCACCTACATGACCACTGGTCATTGCAAGGGGAAACGTCCTTCCTTACCCCACATGCCCCATTTTTTATTTTTTAATCTTTTTTTAATTTTCTTTATTATTTGTAATAGTAAATTTTTTAAATTAAACTTTTAAATAAACTTTTTTTAAAAACAAATTGCATTTCAATAAGCAAACCTTAGAAAAAATTTTGCCTACCAATCAAGCCTTGTATTGCATCATTCACTCCTCTAAAAGATAGTCAAATGAGGCCATTTGTTCCTATCGACATCCACTTGGAGAGCTATTTTCATGGTCATCTACTTTAGTGCTCTTTTGGTTGGCTTCTTCATCATAATTTTTTAGTTTTACATCATGGTTGTTGTAGTTATCCTCTTCTAGTCTTGTAAGAGCACTAAAATAAAGTGCCACAATCTTGCTATTCCAGTGTACTCTATCATATTTTATGCTTCTTTGGATTGCTCTATGTATCTAGTGTTAGTTCCTATATACTTGGTGAATGCAGTGACTGGTTACCCATGCATTTTAATGTGATGGACTAGATACCATATAAACACTCCTATTTTGTAAGCAATCTACCTTTATTTAGAAGTTAAATACTACACCTAGAGGCTTGGCACCTGTCTACAAGTTGTGATAGGGATATACCATTCTTTCAAGAGAGTGTCCAGTTCATACTTGTGCAGTTGTCTCCTTGATTATGACCTTATTCTTGTTGCATTGTGGATTCATGTATAGTTCTCCATTGACAGATTCTACAGTTACTCTTGAGTTGACAATTTTAGCTCAGTCACCAGTTATGTTGACATCTTCTATAGTTGTTCCTGATTCTTTCTATTAGTGCTTGCCATAGTTTGACATTCTTTTGAAGGAGCATTTTGAGGACTCATCATCATCCTTGGTCTGCTCTACATCAATCTTCACATTGTTTTACATTATCTCCTTCTTTAGTTAAGGTTGGGGATTCCTGACATTATGACATTTGAGCAGGGACTCAATGTTGAGGGGGTTGCATAGAATTTCTTCATTCTCTCTTATGGGGGGCTTCTTCCTCACTCGAGGGGTGATCCCACAAAGCTGGTTTACAATTTCTAGGAGATTCTAATTTTTGTTGAAATCACATATTTTTAGAAAATATAATGATTCAAGCCTTAAAAATTTCCATTTAAAGCATTCCAATTGAGGAGGGTTTGATCAAACTACCTTAGATCAAACCCCATTGGATAGAACCTCGCTAGTTTTAAACCATACCTATAATAGAGTCTCCTTTACACCTATCAAAATGCTGAAAAAAACCACTTTTGATTTACTTTTTTGGGATCAAATGAATTCATTTAAAATTCATTTTTTTGTAAGTATGTAGTCCTTGCTATAAGCTTCCGAAAAAGTATAATTTTAAATAAATTTAATTATGTTATTATATTTACATTTTATTTCTTTTGAATGTAGGTTTTTCATAGAAAAACATGCTCTTTGTTCTACACATGTGGAAAAATAAAAGATTATCAGAGAAAAAAAAAATGAAAAATATGAGTGCACCAAATATTGAAGTCCTTGATCCAACTAAGAAAAAAAAGAATTTTGATACATACAAATATATTTACTTTAACCTATGGCTCTTTAAGTTCATATTAACATCATTTCCTAGAATAATTATCATTATGATGAAACTAAGTAAGTATTGTATCCATAAACAGTTTAACAATATTTAACATATCTATGCAATTCAAAATTGAAGTAGAAATAGTCTATATCTACCATGGTTAGTCCTTCCGACTTATTTATAAATAACATCTAGATTAAATGTATTTTAAAAGAGAACACTTTGATCTGTACTTAAATTAGGATTGGTTACTTCTAAGGTGAGATTATGCTAGGCTGTAAATGAAATTTGCATGCTCAGGCATATTTGATAGCAGCATTAAGAGATTAGTGCAATCTAGAGCCAAACAGATAGGGAATAGAGGATGTTTATTTGTAGGAATTTGATCTTAATGCATTTGATGCTATTCATCTATTATCTTTCTGTTCTTATATTTAAAAAAGGAAAAATATTAATGCAAGTGAGAGTTTCATGTGAGTCGCTATATTCCTCTAAGTGATCTTTGATTTCCTTCTTACTTTTTCTTCTTTCACATGATGATCTCTTGATTGACCATTTGTGTTCCTATTTCTATTGTATGGTAAATAATGACTCTTAGCAAGACGTGTATTTGTGAAAAGAAGTGTATCTTCATGGTTTCATTATATTGCCTAATTGAAATTGATTAAGGTTTAACAAAGAATAGAATACATATGTCATCCTAAAGAAATCGTGTAACATGAGTGTAGAAATATAATATTATTTTATGAATAAATTGTCTAATGTGAAATATGCATATATATGTTTTTTATTAATTTCTCCCTTTTGATCGATTTATCTTTCATGCTGGCCGTATGAAATCTCCCCAACAAGATAGACCCTTGAGCATGAGAAGGGAGATGGGAGATCACAAGCTTGTGATGACACTATTTTCACAAGAACATGAGGAGAAAAACTAGTAGAGTGCCAACCTTAGAGCTTCAACAATCAAGAAAGTGTTGTGAAATGAAGTGTGGATTGCTTAAGTGAGACAAATTGAGTGTCTAGAGAAAGAAGAATTTGGATTGAATGAGAAAGATAGATATTTGAAGGTGAATAGAAGCCCAAAAGAGCCATTCAAGGTCATTCAAGGGCACAAGGGTGATACTCTTCATCGCCAATGGAGAAGTGTAATGCCTCTAAAAATTCTAGAGGTGGGAATCATGTTAGGACGGCAACATGTTGCACAAACATCTGTTTGTTGCACTAGTGTCCTCAAAAAAATTCCCCCATCGTCACTACACACCACCACCAAGTGGATGGAAAGCGGATGGATGAGGTGGAATAGCATATTTGGGTTTGATTTTCCTATGGTAAGGGGTGTAAATGGGGAATTTACATGCGGTGCAAATTCTCTTGCTGAACTTTTCACAAAATCCTCTGACTAAATTAATTAATTGGTTGATTTAGACTAATTAACCCCCATTACCTTACCCTCCAATGTTTAATTTTACTTTATCCCTTAATCGTTGTCTATTTAATCATAGTCATTGAAATTGAGCACATGGATCACAATCTAAACTTGTCATCATGTGAGAAGTATCCCTCCCACCTTTTTCCTCTCATATGTGAAAGGATGCAAAATTCTACATAAGTTTTCATTTAATCATAGTCATTGAAATTGAGCACATGGATCACAATCAAAACTTGTCGTCATGTGACAAGTATCCCTCCCACCTTTGTCCTCTCATATGTGGAAGGATGGTAAAGTCTACAAAAGTTTTCATATCATCCATCCATTTTATAATCTCTAAATCTCAGTCGCTGACATAGGATATACCCTAGTGTTCACCTATTGAAATTCTAAATCTTAGTCCTACCATCATGTTTTTCAAAGAGTTGATTGATTAGACTAGGTGTGGTTTAATTTGAGTCGTTGGTTTCGTGCCAGAGTGGATCGGCAAAATCGCGGCATCAAAATCAAATCAGGATCAAAATCGATCACTCGAAATCGCAGAAAATCAAAAAATAAATCGCGATCAGCATCAAAATCAGGATCCATAAGAATCAAACAATCAATCATCCGCGTCAGCTCAAGATCCAGATCAAAGATCCGGATCCAGGTCAGATCAAATCAGGATCACGATCAATCAGATCCTCAAAAAATCAAATCAATCATCGAAATCAAAATCAGGATCAAATCAAAACAAATCAGTGATTGAGAGAATGAACTTGATAGAGAAGAATTTACAAGGAGAACCGAGAGAGAGGGAAGGAGTGGGAGAGAGATAGAGGGTAGAGGGTTTAAGGGTTTAAGGGTAGAGGCTAGAGGATAGAGAGAAAGAGAGAGAAAAGAAACCTATAAAAAAGTAACTTTCTCATAATGCGAGTGCATTTTGAAGTAGTAGAGATATGGCCGCTATTTTATCAAGAAATAACGCACTCACATTATAATGTAGGTGTGTTTTTTCATGCTCTAAAAATGGTAAAAAAATTAATATACCCATGATCTCAAGGACAACATTCTGCATATTCTCCTAGTTTTGTGCATGCTTCGACAAAAAAAAAACCTTTTTGATGATTTTGTGAAGTGTGCATGCATGTTTTTCACATTCCACCACTTTTTCATGATCTTTCCAACACCTTTGCATGAAATAGCAGATTTTTCATGTTGAAAGGCATATAGTATCAATTCAAGTCTGAATTCCATTCAACAGTGATATACAATTGAAGCTTGGAGGGGAACAAGCTTTTGAAAAAGTTAAATTGTTGAGGAGTTTGAATAAAGAAGCGAAGGCTACATAATTTGGTAGAACTCCTCCATTTCAAACTCTGATTTTTTAGGTATGTGAAGTCTTTACACATTTTCTTTCATTATATTTTAGATTGCTTTGATTTTTTTATTTGCATATTCCATGTTGATTATTGTTTTTTTTCATTATAATCTTAGCTTGTCAATGCATATTTTAAATTACACAATTCTTTACACTTTCCAAGTACATTTTTAAACCAAATCTCTTTGAGGTAATTTGTTAAACAATTGACTTACCTTGTGTGTGCTTCCACATTTTTTATACACATATATATGATAGAAGTTATATGGAAGTAAAATAATATATTATTTCTCAATCCTTTACTATGGATGTGCATACCACTCTCCAAAGCTTTCATTTTGGTATAGGGATGGGGGATGTTGGAAAATGTAGTCGAATTTGGTTTTACACCTACAATTTGTGTATGCTTGAAATTTTCTAAAGCCTTTTCAATAAATCTATTTTGTGCATATCCTACAATCATTCTAGTCAACAAGGACATATCTCATTGAGGTAATTTGTCAAACTATTATACCAAGTAGTTGATTGTCGTGTCTATGCTACCAAATTTTCCATACATGTCTACCAAAGCATTTTATCAAACAACATAGACAAGGAAATCAATTTTTTAAAGAAATGCCTCAAAGAAATGGGGTCTCATGGTGATGTGCATTTTATCAACCAGTTGATTGCATTGTCTATGCTATCAAATTTTCTATACATGTCTCTACAATATTGGAATATATTCCTCCCACATTGATATATCTTTGAATCTATTTTGGTTTTCATCTCTATTTATAAATTTACCTCATCACTAAACATACCTCATCACTTATGTTGTCATATATTTTAAATATTTCCTTGATTATTCTACCTTCAAAGGATTCTAAACCTTCTCTTCATTGTTTCAAGAATCTTTACTCAATGGTAAGTTAGCAATATGGGGAAAGGTGCAACTTATCTTACAATCATGGCATTCCACAAGACAATGTGGTAGGGTTGATAAGGTAGGGGTAGTGTGAGAAAATACCTCATAGAAATGGGGTCTCACAGTGATTTACATCACTATGATTCCCCATTTGTATGATGCATTTTCTCATGTTTCCCCTACCTTGTCAACCCTATTGCATTGGCAAGCTAGTGACCTCACTAGCTTGCCAATTTGGTAGGGTTGACAAGGTAGGGGTAGTGTGAAAATATTCCTCATATAAATGAGGTTTGATGA
>VDFB02299533.1:0-27164 GCA_007258455.2 Sequoia sempervirens
TTGTCCGCTTTTTCCTAAAACAAAAAAACCTATTTAAAGTTGATGTTGAAAATAATAAACTAAATTTTAATGAATTTTCAAAAAAAAAAAAAAAATTACACTTTACTATATATAATCTAATTATATAGTAAAGTGTTAATTTAAATTTATTTACTAATCATTAAATTTTACATTTAGTTTTAATAAAATTTATTAAAAATTTACTATGAAATTTTAATGGAAAAAATGTTTCCAACTTTTAAAACTAAAAATTATTTAAAATCTAATATTTTTCAATTTAATTTTTAATACTTAAGTTTAAATATAAAGTTGATGTTGAAAATAATAAACTAAATTTTAATGGTTTCAAAAAAAAAATTACTTTACACTTTACTATATATATATAATCTATTTAAATTTATTTACTAATCATTAAATTTTTAATTTAGTTGAATAGTAAAATTAATTCTTAATGTAAATATAGATATATAAACAATGATGATAAAATTTAATATATTATATTATTACTATATATTATATTAATTTTTAGAGAGAGTAATATAGATAATATTTAATATATTCATTTTTATTATAAATATATAAATAATAATAATAATATTTATGTACATATATTTTATTATATAATATATTTATTCTATTACTATATATTATATATTATATTATATTATAAATAACAATATAAATTTAAATAATATAATATATTCATTTATTATATAATATATTAATATATATTGTATATAATATAAATTTAAATAATATGTATTATATAATATATATTTACATAACTTAAAAAGTGGAAGTAAAATATTGGGGTATAAGAGATGGCAAGAAAGAAATCACCTTGTACGAAGAAATTAAATTTATTTTTACCTGACATTAAGTATGGACGGTTGTTGCAGGATTGCACGGACCAGATGCAACATGCCATGCGCATGGCTTCCTCCATGCCTTTTGTAGGCTGGATAGGCATTGCCACCATATTGTATAGCAAGTATTTTATTTTTCCTTTGTGAAACCCACGGTCATATGAATGATCAAGGGCTGAGGTTTTAAGCCCTAAGTGTCGAACTATTGCACCTGATTAGTGTTCACAGACCCTGTATTTTTCCCCCAAGTGCCTATTTATAGGCTTTTTTTCATTTTTTCATAACTTTTGCAAATGGAGGCCATTTTTCATAAACAAAATATCGTCAGAAAGCTGATGATCTGAATTTTGTAGTGGTGCCATTATTTTTTAGAAATTTTGTAGTTTTGTGCCACTTTTTCTAGGTTGAAGTCAAATATTGTTTTCTAGCTTCCAAGCTCAAATCTTTTTGCTCCGTACTTCATTTTTCTCCAAATTTGCAACATCAAGAAGGTATTTAGGAGAACTATAATTCTACTCATGCGTAATTTGCAGATTTGTTTCCATATTTTCAAATTTTCAATTTGAAGTTGATTTGGTAGTTTGGGGTACATTGTTGTAAATTTGTAAAAAAGTGTAAATTTGTTTGGGAGAAAGGGGTTAATTGCTTGTATTATGAAGGGAATTTTTTGTTCCTCTCTTGTAATATCTGATTGTATAATAGATTTACCAAAAAAATTAACCCTAACCCTATATAACTATCACAAGTGGAAATCACAAATGGGGATGTTATTGTTAAAATTGAAGTTGCAAAGAATCACATATGGCCAAGATCCAGAACCCAATGGGGCTGCAGAAAGAAGGAAATGGTTTGATAGAAGGGATGAAGCTCTTGGTACTCTCCTTTTGTCCATTTCTCTAGATCTTAGATATCATGTTGCATCTTGCACACATCCTAATCAAGTTTGGACTACTTTAGAGAGTCTCTTTGGTAAGCCAGATAAGATGAGGAAATTTAAGTTGGAGAATGAACTAATGGGTCTTAATCCATCAAATTTTGACAATATCCAAGAATTCTTCTCTAAGCTCAATTCTCTAAGATTGCAGTTATATAATTGTGGGGTCACTAAAGAGGATGAATAGTTGATACTTTCTATTCTTGCTAAGCTTCGTCCTAATTATTCAGTGTTTGTTTCTACATTCTATGCTACAATGGATTCCCTTGGAAATGCACACAAAATTCCTTCTCTTGATGAATTTGTAGCTCAATTCACAAGGGAACAAGAAAATTTGGCACACATGGGTACATTGAAGCCTACTTCATCACATGCTCTTTTTGCAAAGGTAAGAAGCATAATAAGGAACCCAAGTCTAATGAGCAAGGTAAAGATTCTCATTCACATAGCACTCCTGATTTTACACCCTCTTCTAAAGAGGAATCATCTAAAAAGAAGAAGTTCAAATGTGCATATTGTAAAATGCTAGGACATGATGAGCATAGATGTTATAATAAGAAGATTGATGAAATCACACACCTTCTTCAAAAGAATAACTCATCAGTGTCTTCTACTTCTTCTTCAACATCTCAATTGGCAACACCATCCTCATCATCTCAGTCAAAGAACATAGGATCTACATTTGGGCTACACAAAATGAAAGGACAAGCACTCTTAGCCTCTACAAGTCCTGAATCACATAGATGGCTTCTTGATTCAAGGGAATCTCACCATTTGGAATCTTCTATGGATATGTTATCTTCTTTTGAGCCTTGTAATTCACCTCATATATTGATGAGTACCAATACATATATGAAGGTAAGTCAGAAGGGGTCTATTGACACAGGGGAAGGGACTTTTAATGATGTACTTAGTGTTCCTTCCTTGTCCAATAATCTCCTTTCTATTTATCAAATTACACATGGGGGTCAAGGTAAAATAGTTGAGTTCACTCCAAATAGAGTGTACATAAGGGACTTGGAGACTAAGGATATTGTTGCTATCGAGGTGGTTGATCATTCATCTCATGTGTATTCCTTTTCACATTTTGCTTCAGAAGATGATAATGTTCCTTTGACTGCATCATACACTCTATTGAGTGTGAACCATGTTTGTGAGAAGAAGTTTGGTCATCTACACCTTGGTATTCTAGAGACCAGTGTTGAGCTTCCTACTCCACCTCTTGCTTCTTCAGTCATAGTGCTTCTATTCAATAGGATGATCATATTTTTTTAGATCTTGCTTTGTGGGATGAGTATTTGACAAGTATTTCTAACTTGTTCATGGAGTCTCATACTGTATATTTGGAGGACATACTTGAGGGAGTTTCTCTCCTATTCAATGACAGTTTCAGCACAACTATTCTACCATCTAGTTTGTCTTTGGAGATTGACATTCATGAGTCTCACCCTTCACTTGATTTGTCATGTTTCTTGGTTGATTTTTACTATGATCATGTTGTTACTTATTCAATATTGGAGATTCCTACTCAGTTTACATACATCATGTTGGTTTGTTTTCTTTTCTTTTCTCTCTTTTGGAAAGGATTTTTTTTTCATTGGGTTTTCTCCTTTTCTCTACTTGTGAGAGATTGTTTTCATTTGCATTGTAAATGGGTACCTAACATGGCCTAGTATCCAAGATCCATCTTCATCTTCATCTTTGCATAGTTTGCATAATAATCTTCTCCCTAAGTTGTAGTTAAGGGGAGGTGTTGGTGTGAATAAATGTCTTGTACCTAGCTGATTCATTCACTAGGTAATTAGGGGACATATTCACATGTTAATTTTACTTAGGATATAAGATTCTTTCTAGAAGTCTTAGTCGTATTTTATATAATTTATCTTCTCTAGAAGTCTCACCCAATGGAATTGTGACAAGTTTCACATTCTCATTGGCTCCAATTTTATTCCACATTCACCAATTTCACTCATTCTTCAACCCTTGATTTCTATAAATAGAAGCATTCTCTTCACAACAAGGATCCACAATCTCATAAAAATTCAATGTTATGCTCATTTTATCCATCAATCATCCAATTGCTATCACTATCTTTGAGGGAAATTGGCATTTATCAAATCCATTTTCATCCACAATCTTAGGCATTATTACTCTACTCCAAATTCATCAAGGATCTTGAAGCTTATCAAATGGATTGGGAAAGGGCCACTTTCGACATCAAAGTGACACCAATCCCCCTATGGGATGGATGTTTGATCTACTTAGTTTGTTAACATACTTTCATTTTCTTTCTTTTGTGCTTTTGTTTCATGTTTTCATCTTTGTTTGATCAAGAATCTCATAGGGAATGATGTTTGTGCTAATTTCAATGACTAACCTTGTTTGTGTTGTCTTTGTTTAGCTTGGTGCAGATCATCATTCACAAGTTGACATGTATGCCTATATGGCATTCTTGTAAGAAGGTATATGGCTATTTTGTATATATTTTATACTTATATTGACATATATTGATGTATTCCTATATGGCTATTTGGTACACATATTTTTTATTGGTGTCCATATTTGCATTATAAATCCACACTTAAATGGATATTTGTAGATGGTTTACTTCAAATATTTAAAATCCAAGTGTATTTCATGCACTCTTCTTTTATATAACTATAAATATATAGAGTTTGAACAATATTCTCCTCTAAGATTATTTTAGGAAGGTTTTTTGCATACCTTTCTTCCTTTCAATTACAAGTTCTCAAAAGAACTAGTGAACCTTCCATATTTTCTAAAATAGAGTTATTAACATTAAAACCTTGAGACGTAACTTATTATGTTTGAATTTCCAATAAACAATCAAGAGAAGGTAGTGCAACTAGATCAATGGCAATGGGCGAGAGAGGAAGTGGAGGGAAAAATTTGAATTCTAAGGACAGCGATGGTGATGGAGGGGATGATGATGATGGAGATGAGGAGGGCGGTGGAAATGGAGGGGTCAATATTGTTATAGGTGTGGTTTTTTGGGTGTTTTTGTGGCTTCCTCATTGGTTAGAGATCTTCAGGGGGTTGCCAATATTTTGTACCATTGGCTTGGACCTTCCAAACCATTTTTTCTCTCAACTTTGGTTCTTTTTCTTGATTTTATTTTCTTTGGTTCAAGATGCTCCTCTATTTGAGACTTAGATCCTTTATTGGAGACTCTTTTTTGTGTCTTACCTATTGGCTATGCCCATGCTTTCTCATGGTGTTCTGGTTCAATGTTGGGTGGGGGTTGTCCTTTGGGCAATGGTCTCATGTGATCCTATTGTTTGTTTTTGGGGGTGCTTTTGCTTCCTAGATCTAACTTGAACTTCTACTCCATTTAGGAGATGTTATTCTTCCTCTTTGGTCAACCCCGATTTCATGGCTTTGGATTTCTTGTGAGGATGTGTTTTTAAAGGTGGTTTTGCTTCTTCGAGGGTTTTCGTCCCTCAAGGAGTGGTGGTTGATGCTGGCATTTTTTCTTCAAGATGGTGGAGTGGTTTGGTGCCTTTTTCTTTAGGTTTTTGTTCCAATAAATTCCCCTAGCCATCTAAGGAGGTCTTGGGGTGTCTCAAGAGGGTGGTGTTGATTATCAATTTTTCTTTTGAGACTATGTTGGAGGGGTGGTTGTCCTTCCTTGTTGTTATTGTGAGAAAATACCTTGTTGTTGAAGGTGTCCCTCCTAGTTTTCTTTTATTTTGGATTGGTTTGTTTTCAGTGTTTCTCTTGAAGCTTCTATAGCATGCTCTTACAAGGGATGGTGTGCTCCCCTTTTCTTTTGAAGTATTGGCTTTCTTCCATATCCTATATATAATGTCTTCTTTTGAGGTAAAGACTACTTCACTTGTGTTGTAGTCCCTTCCTATGGATATGGAGGTGGTTGTTGTGGATGTGGTTGGAAGCCCTCTTTCCTGGTCTCCTTTGGTGGTTTTCCTATTGAGTTGGAAGTTGCTCCTTTTAAGGTGGATCCTAGGGTTGCTAGGGACTTGTGGCTTTTATGAATTAGGGTTACATATCTTCCTCTCTAATGGAGGGAAGCTCTTTCCTCTAGAGGTGGATTATGAGTTGGTTTTACGGGTTGGTTAGAGTTTCAAGGGGATTCTTACTTCCTTGGTGTTTGTTCTTTGTTTCTCTATTTCAGGCGATGTGGGTCTTCTGCATTTCTTCCCTTAGTTTGGGCACTGTATGGATTTGGAATTTGTATGGTGCTCTTTTTCTTGGCTCTGTTCTGGTTGTTCTAAGTTAATGGTATGTTGCAATTTGGTTGTTACAGATTGCAATGTGGCCTGACTATTTTAGGTGGTTTATTTGTTAATTGGGTCTTATTTTGGGGTTTTAGGGGGTGATCCCACAAAACTGGTTTACAATTTTCTTGAGGAAGGAAAATTGCTAAAACACTCCCATGAAATGTTTTTTGGTTTTTTAGGGATTCGCTTGAAGGGGGAAGTTAGAGCGAACCCAAAAAATGGTTTCGCTCGAACCCCCCTTTGAGAGAACCCAAAAAAGGGGTTCACTTGAACCCCCCTTTGAGTGAACCCCTTTTGATGATGTCATCCCTTTTGGTGCCATTTTTTAAGGAAAACAAAGGAAATTTTTCAAAACAAGTGGGGTTTGAGTGAACCTCCCTTCACTTGAAGGGGTCAAGGGGGGTTCGCTCGAACCCCCCCTTTTTTCCCTTCTCCCCCTCTTCTACCAAATTTATGTAAAAAAATTTCTTTCAAAGCTCGGCTTGAGGATGAAAATGGAGGAAACTTCATAGACCCAACTAGATGATGGTAGTCCTTAGAACAAGCTATCCATCGAATATAATTTTAATATGTTTTGATTTTATTTTATTTTTTAAAAGTTTAATTAAACATAGGTTTTTCATCAAAAATCAAGCTCTTTGTTCTGCACATGTGGAAAAATAACAGATTATCAAAAAAAAATTGAAAAATATTTATGCACTAGATATTGATATCCCTTATCCAACAAAAAAAATTGAATTTCAATACATACAAAAAAAGTTGTGTTAGCAAGTAAATCATGTCTAAATTGTAATTGGTTTGACTTCAAAACTTAATTAAAAATATATATATATATATATATATAGTATATATATATATATATATATATATATATATATATATATATATATATATATATATATATATATATATATAAGGTATATATATGCATATATATTTAATGAAATGTCATGGTCCCAATTGCATGCATCTAGATATCGTAGTTACAAATCTAAATTTGAAAACAATAATAATTTTATCCTTCATATAAAAAGCTACCGAAAGTTGTCATAATAGTTGGCTTACAATTCCCCAGAGGAATGGATTTTTAGCTGAAATCACATATTTTACAAAATATAATGATTTAAGCCCTAAAAAGTTCCATTTTAAGGATTCCAATTAAAGAGGGTTTGATCAAATCACCTTAGATCAAACCCCCTTGGATAGAACCTCGCTAGTTTTAAACCATGCCTATAAATGCATCTCCTTTACACCTATCAAAATGTTGATAAAAAATCACTTTTTGATTTAGCTTTTGGGATCGGGAAACAAGTAACTACTTAAAATTTATTTCAAATGATTATGGTATTCCTTAGAATAGGCTATCCAATGAATATAATTTTAATATGTTTTGGTTTTGTTATGTATTTGTTTTTTAAGTTTTATTAAACAGGTTTTTCATCGAAAATGAATTTCTTTGTTCTTCACATGTGGAAAAATAGAAGATTATCAAAAACAAAAATTAAAAAATATGAGTGCACCAGATATTGAAGTCCTTGATCCAACAAAAAAAATAAAATAAAATTTTGACATATACAAAAAAAGTCACGCGTTATACGGTCACGCTGTGTCTGAATTGTAATTCGTTTGACTTTGAAACATGATTAAGGAAAAAATATTCAATAAAAAACTATCTAACCAAGTGGAAGCACTAGATATCAGAGTTACAAATCTAAATTTGAAAGAATTAGAATTTTATCCTTCATGGAAAAAAATTTATGCGTTATATCGGGTATGAGTCACTTTTTAAATGTTATCAAAAATCAATTTTTGTGGTGGAGATATAAAAGAAGTGTAATTTGATCTTGAAAAATTTTGGAATTCTTTTTTTAGAATCTATAGAAAAAATTTTGATGAGACTTCTAGTTTCGGTAAATCCATCTTCAAATTCTACGCTTTAGCTGCTATAAGCCCCGAATGTGAAGATTTAAAATAATAATTTCAGTGTCCGCTTGGCCAAAAATTGTAAAACCACTCATATGGGATCACCCCCATTAGCAAGTACACGTCACTCTTTAAAAATGGTGTTTACTGTTAAAAACCAGATTTTGAAGGAAATGGAAAAAGAAATGAAATTTGATTCCAAAAATTTAAAAATATATATATTTAGATTCTACAAACAAAATTTCACAAATCACTAGTTTGCATCATCTTCAAATTCCTCACGGTTTAGAAGCTATAGGTGCCTGAAATTGAAGATTTAGTTAAAAAAATCAGTTCAATGTGTAGTTTGGCCAAAAATTATAAACTAGTATTGTGGGATCACCCTAGGTTTACTCTAAAACATGCTCTTTGTATCTTGATTTGTCTTGTATATTTCTTGGATGGTTGTTATTGGGATGTTGATTGGCTATGTATTTATCTTAAGGTAGTCGTTTTGATTCTCCTAATGGTTTGTTGTTGTTGTGTTGCTGGTTGTCTATGGTTATTTCTTTTTGCAACATGCTCTTTGTTTTGCTACTAGTTGTCTATGGTTATTTCTTTTGTAGCATGCTCTTTGTTCGAGTTTTAGGTCCCTGCAAAACATGTTTTTTAATGGTTTAAGGTCCATTCAAAACCTATTTTTCCCATATAATCAAAACATTAAAACCTTGAGAAAAAAAATTATGCAATGCACCTGAGATTGAGGCTAAGGAAAATATTGGGAAAAATGTACCCACATTAGAATAATACATGTAGGAAAATAGCTACAATCCTCTCATATAGAAACAACATTCTTTCATGTAAGAGTAGTCAACATACTACAAAAAAAGTACCCAAAACCCTAATATGTCTCCATTATCTTCTCTAGGATGAGACAAGGGTAAGAAACTATAAAAAGGTGATATATAGTGACATGATCATCACACCAACTCTCAAAATGACATTAACTTTATTGAGGATACTAATCAAGAGGTGCAATGCCATAAAAATAGTGTTGTGACCACTAATGATTTCAAGGTATATATGTCTTTCACATGAACTATTGGGTGAATGGAAAACCTAGCCATGTCATTATTGACATCATCAATCATATGAATATAATAATTCATGATGAAATCTAACACCTAGGTCTCTCTACCACTACACATATAAGCCCATACTCTCTAGGATCATTGTAGCATGGTAGGGAAATTCATGTAATTATACTATGCACTTTCAAGTATGAAACTAAAAATGAGAAAGACATTATTACATGTGACCTTATACCTTTAGATGTTTGTGACATAATTCTTAGAAGACATTTACCATTCCAAACCCCAATAGTGGATGCTATGAATCAAAAGATAATATTTTGACCTCAACAAGTCTAAATTATAATACAAAATAGCATGCTTCTTGTGTATACTTCATGTATTACATGTATTCATGTGTATGCTTCATGCTTCCTATGTATACTTCACGTATTGCATGTATTCACATGTATGCTTCATGCTTCTTGTGTATACTTCATGTATTCATATGTATGCTTCATGCTTCCTGTGTATACTTTATGTGTTCATGTGTATGCTTCATGCTTCCTATGTATACTTATTTATTACATGTATTCACATGTATGCTTCATGCTTCCTATGTATACTCACATATTACATGTATTCATGTGTATGCCTCATGCTTCCTATGTATTCTTCATGTTTTCACATGTATGCATCATTCTTCCTGTGTATACTTCACATATTACATGTATTCACATGTACACTTCATGCTTGATGTGTATACTTCATATATTCACGTGTATGCTTCATGATTCCTTTGTATACTTCATGTATTACATGTTTTCATGTGTATGTTTCATGCTTCACATGTATACTTCATGTATTACATGTATTCACATGTATGTGTCATGCTTCTTTTGTATACGTCATATGTTCGCGTGTATGCTTTGTGCATCTTGTGTATATGTCATGTGTTCATGTGAATGCTTCATGCTTCCTATGTATACTTCATGAATTATCTGTATTCATGTGTATGCTTTATGCTTCGTGTGTATACTTCATGTGTTCACATGCATGCTTCATGCTTCATGTGTATGCTTCATGTATTACATGTATTCACATGTATGCTTCATGCTTCTTATGTATACACATATTACATGTATTCATGTGTATGCCTCATACTTCATGTATTGTGTATATCTATTTGTTTACTTCATGACCAAATGTATCTTCAACAAGATTACTATGTGTATTTATGATTACCTTATGCTTAGAAATTATGAAAATATTAAAAACATTGTTTGTTGAAATACTTTCTAGGTTGATAAGCACTAACATGAAAGGGAGATGATTTCATTTGAGAAATACATCCATAACATCATTGAAGAATTAAATTAAGAATAGAACCTTAAGCAATATTACAAATTAATTAATTTAGGTTCTCATGAATAGTAATTATATGATTTAGGTTGTGACTTTTCAAAGGTGAAAAGTTGTGACCCTTCGAATAGGAAATACTATGACCCTTTTATAATGAAGGGTGGTGACCATGTATTATAGTGTATATGTGCCCACCTATATGTGTTGGTGCTAACGATTTGGACACACGAAGAACAAAACAAAAAGTAGCCTACCTTGCAACTTTACACTACATGCAAATCTGACAATTTTTGGGGCATCAGAAAAACTTTCACCATGGCCAAACGGCTTGGAGATATGAAAATCTAAGAGAGGTTATTATAGACAGACTCAATATGATCCTATACCTTTAGAAATAATATTTCTAAGTGACACTATTTCTAAGTAAAAACTCGTCAAAGTTTGCTACCATTTTACACTTTGGTCTCTTAAGTGAAATAACTAGTGCAATTTAGCTTGAAACATTTCGACATGTTGGGGTGTGAAACAGGACCTTGCCTATCATAAAACCACCCATCTAGATGTGTTGGAATTTTTTGTTTGGTTGCACAACAAACAGAATAAAAATTACACCACCTTGCAACTTTGCACTGCATGCATTTGATGCTTTTTCCATCAACTGAAAACTCGACACCGTGAGAAAACGACTTGGATATATCAAAATTTGAGAGAGGTTATTATAGAGGGTCCCTATGTGATCATGTACCTTCATACAAAATTCTTCTAAGTTACATGATTTTTGAGTAACAACTCATCAATGTTTGCTACCCTTTTGCACTTTGGTCTCTTAAGATATATCATCGATGCAATGTAGCTTGGAATGTTCTAGCATGTTTGGGTGTGAAACATGACCTTTCCTAGTGTAAGCCTACCCATCTAGATATGTTGGAACTATTGGTTTGGTTCCATAGTGAATAGAACAAAAATTACACCACCTTGCAACTTTACATTGCATGTGTTTGAAATTTTTTCCATCAACTGAAAACTCGACACCATGGGCAAATGACTCAGAGATATTAAAACCAAGAGAGGTTATTTTAGAGGGGCCCTACTTGATCCTATACCTTTAGATGAAATGTTTTTAAGTGCCGCAATTTCCTATTAATATCTCGTCAAAGTGTGTTCCTTGTTTGCACTTTGGTCTCTTAAGAGATATCATCGATGCAATGTAGCTCAAACTATTCTGGCATGTTTGGGTATGAAACAAGACCTTGCCTAGTATAAACCTACCCATCTAGACATGTTGGAAATATCGGTTTGGTCACATGACAAACATAACAAAAATTACACCACCTTGCAACTTTACACTGCATGCATTTGACTCTTTTCCATCAACTAAAAACTTGTCACCATGGGCAAATAACTCAATGATATTGAAAACCAAGAGACGTTATTGTAGAGGGGCCCTATGTGATCATGTACCTTTAGATAGAATGTTTCTAAGTGCCATGGCTTTTGAGTAACAGCTCGCCAAATTTTGTTTCCTTTTGCACTTTGGTCTCTTAAGAGATATTGTCAGTGCAATGTAGCTTGGACTATTTCAAAAAAAATTAGTGCAAAACAAGACCTTTCCTAGTGTAAACCTACCCATATAGATGTGTTGGAGCCATTGGTTTGATCGCACGATGAATAGAACAAAAATTACACCACCTTGCAACTTTACACTACATGCATTTGATGCTTTTTCTATCAACTGAAAAACTCAACACCATGAGAAAATGACTTGTAGATAGAGGTTATTGTATAGGGGCCCTAAATGATCTTGTACCTTCATACATAATGTTTCTAAATGCCATAGTTTCCAAGTAATAGTTTGTCAAATTTTGTTGCCTTTTTCACTTTAGTCTCTTAAGAGATATCATTGGTGCAATGTAGCTCAGACTATTCCATCATGTTTGGGTGTGAAACATGGCCTTTCCTACCATAAACCTTGCTTGTGTTATGAAACTTTTGATTTTGTAAAGGTTTCATAACTCTTATCATGTGTCAATATGGGCTTAGGTTGAGGTACATCAATGAGACCTTTCTTTGACCAATTATAACATCTTCTAAGTGTTATGTATGTCTCATTTTGTGTGTGATATGAATTTTCACCATAATTACCTATTATTACAAGAATGAAAATATTGAAGGTGTTATGGAAATATTTTTGGTGTTGTCATTGATGTCAACTAGTCAATTGGTTATCTACTAGTTGTTGTTGGTTGTATATGTTGAGGATATTGAGAAAATTATAATAAGAATATTTTTGGCCTCCTACAATGATTTAATAACTAATCCCTTGCAGCCATGATTCAGAGATTGCACATCTAACCTAAATAGCTATTTCAATCATCATGAAGGTACATTTAACTTGTCAACCTAGGGATGTGAACTTGAAATGGGTCAGCACAGTATGTGCACTAGGAACCCAAAGTAGCCATTTTCATTCTACGGCTAAAGAATTCACAATACTAAAAGTAAATTGCTTAGAACGGAACACCATAAATGCCAATCATCAATCAAAAACTATATCAAACTAAAATATGTAGTAGGAATGAAAATATAAGCAACAAACAGGGCACTACTCTATCTACTTTGGTTGTAGGAACAGTCACAGAATGGAATTCTAGTGGTTGCAAGAATAGTTGGTGTTAGACTTCTAACTAATTACTAAATAGCAAGTAATACTGGCCTAATACTAAACTAAGAGGATAGATTACTCACCAAGTGGGCCCCCTTGGATAAGTATCCTCTAAAAATAATAAGAACTCAGATGCTCGAACTCATAACTTTATTTTATTCATTGTAAATCATGAGTACAAAAAAGAGCAATGTATTTGTATTACTAAAAAATTGAGAGTGCAAGTACAATATCCAGTTGTACAACTCCTAAAGTAGGAGCATCAAGTCTTTATTTATACTATCAAATAGACAAGGTAGTCAACTCCACGACTAGGAGGACACCATTTAGGGAAAATAGAGAAAGTGGAGTGGTGGTGATTACACATGCATGGAATATTGTCAGACATGCAAGTCCAAACGTAGATTTAGCATAGTAGTAACACTCACATCTGCTCAATCATTAAAGTCCACTACAAGGTGGTTACATTCAATTGCAATAGGAATCTTCTGTCATCTACCTCCTTTGACATTGAGTGATTCTTTTGCTAGACGTTATGGTGCATGCCCAGCTGGCGGTGTCTTCCTCAACTTAGCATCCTCAAATTAAATCAACATGGTAATATCAATATGCATAATAACTGCATATCTATAACCACCTTAAGGAACATTCATTAAACACATGCAAAATCAATAAAGATAATCCACATAATATTTCAATGTCATTAAAACTTGTAGAAATAGGATTAAGCCCAATGTCTATGGTTTGAGGGAAACATTATGAAAATATCAACATTTAACATCAAAGTCCATGACAATTGCCAGCAAATAAACTATAGATTCTACCCAAAATTGGACCAAAAACTAGGCTCATCACTCCCCCCAACCTAACATTTTGATGGTCCTCCAGCAAGGGAAGGATTGTTCTTCTACTTGGTCAAAGCTCTAAAATTTGCAACTGATAGTTTTTGAACATTAGTGGTTGTTGTGCATGAATCGAGATCCCAATAGAATCCTCTCAATCTGTCCAATCTGCTCCATCTTTGTTTTTCTGTAGCATTGTCATATTGGTAGAACCTAAATTTTGGCATGGGCCACATGAGAATGGGTGGCTGGAAATTCAAGGCAAGCCAAAATCGCCCCTTCGTTCTCAGAATCTGAATATACCTATCAATCCTTTCTAGTGTTGCAGAACAATTGTGGATGGAATGAGGTTCAACCTACTTCAACTCATCAATTAGGCTATTCCATCATTGTGATAGGTATCTTCTCATAGTTTTCTCCTTTGCTACTACCTTTACCTCATACTCATTGTAAACTGCCTCAATCCAAGGCATAATATTGTTGCCTTAACTAGGTTTGAGAAGCATTATGTACCATTCTCTATAAATATCCTTTAGGTTGCTTGATTCAGCCCTAATGGGCAGAGGGATGTTAGACTCCAATTTCTTATAAGCCCCATGTCGTTGTCCCCAACTAATCTCATTTTGGACCCAAGACATAAATGCCCTTAATTGGACATCCCCAACATACAACAACGGATTCCAATCATGGTCTTGAGTTATAGCATAATTATGCAAATAAAACTCACACAAAAAATTCTTCATTTCAGGGGAGGCAATTCGATAAGCATTGAAAAATTCATTAGGAGTGTAAATAGAAGGATTCAAACCTAAGACAATCCTTGACAGCTTAAAAGAGAGATATTTCACTTTCAAGTGTATAGCATAGACCCTTGGATGTGTCCTACATTCCAAAATCTATGGTACCAAGGTTTCCATATCATCCACCCTCTTCTTCAGGGTGGAAATTTTTTCGTTCTTATCTTCAATCTCCTCATCCCTCTTTTGTATCTCCTTTTCAATTTTTGTTTTTCCTTTTCCATTCTTCCACCCTCCTTTGTATTTCTTTCCATAAATTCAAAATTGTCATATGTACTATAAAATCAGGAGGATTATGAATTCCTACCAATATTTTTGTCAATGGTTGCTCCTCATATAGTACTATCTGCATGGATTCAAGTTATCCAATTGTCTCTAGCTACAAGGGTGTTGTTTCTTCTTCCACTTCTTGCTACAGGATCTCATCTTCTTGTTTTGGATATTGCTACAAGACCTCTTGCTCATGCTACAGGAAATCCTAATTTTCCTCAAACTCTTCTACAATGTTAGCAAGATTAGCCAATGCTATATTTGTTGCTTTCTCAAATATGTCTTCTTCTTCAACATTCTCCTACCGCATTGGAGCTTTAGGGTTCTCATGCGATGTCTCGCCAGGATTAGGGCTTTCCTATGGAGGCATACCAATCGTTGGCCCAACTGGTCTTGATTTCCTAGGAGGTCTCTCACATTTTTCTTTGGCTATAGGATGAACAGTGTCAGCCTTCCTCTTCTTAGAACTTAGCACCTTTATTTCTGTCAGCTGCCTTTGGCCTTTCCTTTTCTCATTTCTACTTCTCTCTTATGTGCCCTAGTTTTCATCAAGGTGCCAAGTGGAATGTCATCATCAGAATCTGAGAAGGAGCTTTCTTTTTCTGAGTGCTTTTTTCTAGAAGAACTAATTTCTATGGTTTCTTTTGTTGCAGGAGGGTTTACACTAGGGCCTACGCCAAAGGTTGAAGCACCAAGAGTGGATTCAATTGTGTTCAATCTCCTGATAGACCTACAAGGTTGATGCAAAACCCTAGGTTGCAAGTGCTCAGGTCTAATTTGATCTTGACATTTATAAATTCTTCCCAAGTCATTCTAGACACATCATGCAGAGGCTTTTCAACTAGCAATTTAATCAGATAATGGCAGGAAATAGAATTGTCCCTACCTTTCTAGGTCTCAGTCGCTGTGATTGAGAGAAGATTGTATACAACATTAGGCACATTCATCCTCCTTATGTGCCTCATGTGACTCAAGAGTTTGAAATGTACTAAATGTAGATTCAACAAATGACCTTCAAAAGTGAGATACCTTATAATGTAGATGGCTGCCTACTTCCATGGTTTGGGTAGAGAGGTTCTTTTTTCACCTTGTTTATCCACATTGATTGGAGGGTCACCATGTATTGTAAATTCAGCCCTAACTAACCTGGCATCTTTAGAGGCAGGGTAATGTTCACCATCAGCAAGTAACCCTGTAATCTCTATAATTCTTTCCTTAGTTACCACAACCTCCAACCCTTTTACTGTGGATTTTCCTTCAAAAAATGTCTAGGCGAATTCTAGTGCAATGATTTCATCAAAGCCATCTAGCTTTAGGAAGTAATCTAACCATCCACATCTTCTAAATTCGTCCAAGCATTGTGCATTCTGTAATAAAACATCATGAACCAAGGGCTCATTTCGAATTAGCCCTCCTCCCATTGTTTGCAATCAACTATCACTCTGCAAAATTTCTTTCCTATAATTCATGTCTAAAAGCCAAACACCTTCCTCCAATTCCTATTAAATTTCCAGTGCCAATATCGACTGAATTTTCCCTTTCTTTTGTTTTACATTTTTGTTTGCAACTCAGGATTACGACAAGGTCAATAATGGCAAGAAAATGAGTGATAAAGGAGAATTATGATGGGAAGAAATGGTCATTGTAGTTAGTGTCACTTCACATATGCAATCCATCCTTTCATTCAAATTTCAAATCAGCTCATTTTAAGTTTTCTAACATATCCTAGCATAAATTGACACATGGGAAATATATTTGCATCTTTTTCTTTCCCCCCAATAGAAAATTTGGACATGTGTTTGCACATGTGAGATGGGAGTGGCGATTTGATAGGGAATAATGACATGTTATGTGAAGGTATATACTAACATACAGTGATTAAATGAATGCACTTAAAAGATGATTAAAAGATATAAATTAATGTACACATACCTGAATGTGTGGAGGATTTGTTGCAAAGATCATGGAGAAAGTATCGTTTTTCTTTTTAGGGAATAAATTAAGCAAGTAATGAAAATGAACTAGAATGAGGTGAGGTGGAATGAAGTGATGGAAGAGAGAGAAAGGTGGTGATGGATAGGTGAATGGACGGATGGGTGAAGAAATCAATTTCCACAAGAGTGGAAGTCTTTATTATGACAAGTACGTACCTTAATTAGCCAGAAGGAGGGACATTAGGTCCACTTCCTTTGGCTACAGGAAGCTCAGGTGCTAAATGTTGGGTGAATTATTATAGGAACTCTTCTTTGGAAGCTAGCTTGTGATATAATCTGAGGCGATGACCATTGAAAAGTAACTTGAATCTGACAGGGTCAATGGTAGTAAGCTAAACAGCTCCATTAGGAAAGACCTCAATGACTTCATGTGGTCCTAGCCACCTTGTCTACAATTTTCCTACATTGTCCTGATATCTTGAGTCATAGAGCAAGGCCCAATCTCCTGGTTGGAATTTCTTATCCTTGATAAATTTATCATGCCACTTGATTCTCTGATTCTGCACTACCTTTATATGATGCAGGGTTGCTCTCCTTATCTCATCCAAAGCATTTAGCTGCATGATTCATTCTCTCTGTACCTCATAAATATCCATCCCCAAATCTATTGCAGTCTGAAGAGTATTATATTCAAATTCAATGGGCATCATGGTTGTCTTTCCATACAACAACTCAAATGGAGTGAAGCCTGCAGTTGTTTTCCAGGTTGTCCTATAGGCCCAAACAACTTCTGGTAATCTATTTGCCCAATCCTTTCTATGAATAGCTACCATTTTGGTCAGAATGGCTTTAATTTCTTTGTTGGTCACCTCAACTTGGCCATTAGCCTAGGGGTGATAAGGAGTAGACTTCATGTGCCTTATGTTGTACTGATTAACTAGTGTTGCAACAAGGGTTGATGTGAATTGAGCCCCTTGATCAATCACTATTTCTCTTGTAACTCCATATCTTGTGAAAATATCCTCATAAAGGGGTATGTGCAGGATCATGGTGTGCCAAAAGTGGCAATATTATGGGTATTTGTAGGGTATGTGGCTGACAACTTTTTTTTCACCCAAAATTAATGAAACGAAAAGTGTTTTTTAGAGGAGATTCTCATCTTTCCAAAAATATAAATTATGATTTAATTTGAATTTAATAAATAATTATTATTCATTTTCTATTAGAATTATGACTAAAGTCCTGATTGATAGGCTGATTGAAAAACATATATAACTTTCAAACGGTATCATATTTTTGAACTGAAATATATACCACATTCTATGCTTCACATACTATAGGATTAAAAAAGAAAAATTAAATTTCATGAATTTTTGACCGTTAATGTGGTCGATAGATGATTTTTTATTACTGCGAGGGAAAAGTAGCATCTCATCAGATCTGGTTGGTCTGCTCATTCTTTGACATCTATCACATTTTCTGGTATACCTTCGTGCATCCTTATGGAGTGTCGGCCAGTAATATCCTGTGTTCAAAATATTCATTATTGCCTCTTGGCTGCAAAGTTTCCTCCACATGGTCCATTGTGGCATGCATGAAAAATTTCATATGTCTCATCTTCTCTCACACATCTCCTCA
This sequence comes from Sequoia sempervirens, assembly GCA_007258455.2. Taxonomy (NCBI): domain Eukaryota; kingdom Viridiplantae; phylum Streptophyta; class Pinopsida; order Cupressales; family Cupressaceae; genus Sequoia; species Sequoia sempervirens. The sequence goes on from VDFB02299533.1 coordinate 18,537, forward strand.
TGACATGGTCTAGTCCAGTATAAAACAAACATTCAGCAATCTAGGAGAAAGGAAAAGATTTTTCAATGAGTTCCCTTTTCTCTTTTGGAGAGAAGTGAGAAGGAACTCTACTTGTGACCAAATAATTGGCTATGTCAGCATACCATGGTGTTTGTATACTGAGGGAGAACAGATGCTCATCAAGAAAAGAGTCATCTATGGGCTGATTATCTTCTGATGTAGTCAACTTTGAAAGAAAATCTGTAACAACAATGGCCTGTCCTGGCTTATCCACAATGGTTATATCAAACTCATGCATCAACAATAACCATCTTGTCAACCTACCTATGATCAAAGGTTTATTCATGAGATATATAATGGTTGCATGATCAGTGTGCACAAAGATTTGGTAACCCATTATGTAATTTATGAATTTTTTCAGTGCATAGATTATTGTTAGCATTCCTTTCTTTGTCACTGTATAATTGAATTCAACTCCTTGTAAATTTTTGCTGACAAAGTAAATGGTATTTTCAGTAGCTCCTTTTTGTCCTAAGACTGCTCCTATGGCATAATTTGATGCATCAATATGGATTTAGAAAGGAAGTTCCCAATTAGGCCCTTTGAGTACAAGAGCATGAGTCAAAGCTGCCTTCAAGTCAGAAAATTCCTTGTCACAATCTTTAGTCCACTGGAATTCAGCATCTTTAGTGAGAAGAGTATACAATGGTGCTACTACCTTACTGAAATCCTTGATAAAATGCCTATAATATCCTACATGACCTAAGAAAATCCTAACATCCTTCTATTTTGTAGGTGTGGACAGATTTGTGATTACCTCAATCTTTGCGGGATCTACTTGAATTCTCTTGTGGGAGATGTAATGGCCAAGAACTGCACCTTCGTACATCATCATGAAGCACTTTTCATTGTTTAAGGACAAGTTTTGGTCTTCACATCTCTATAGGACTCTCCTGATATTTTCCAAGTCTTGATTAAAATCAACACCATAAGTGGTAAAGTCATCCATATAAATTTTCATGCAATCATGAGAAATGTCTGAGAATATGCTAAAGACTTCCCTCTGAAAGGTTGTAGGTGCATTGCATAAGCCAAATGGGAGTATCGAATAGGAATAGGTCCCCCATGGACAGGTAAATGTGGTCTTTTCCTGGTCCTCTGGTGCAATTTGGATCTAGTTGCAGCAGTTGAATCCATCTAGAAAAGAAAAGTAGAGTTGTCCTGCAAGTGTGTCCAAAACTTGATCAATGAAGGGTAAGGGAAAGTGGTACTTCTTGGTGGCAGCATTAAGTTCCCTGTAATCAACACAAACTCACCATTTCTCTCCTTTATTAGGCACAATCACTAATGGAGACACCCACTGACTATCTGAAATGGGGTAGATAAATCTTGCATCTAGTAATTTCTGCAATTCCCCTTTTACAATTTCTCTTAATGTAGGGTTAATTCTTCTTTGTGGATGTCTTGCTAGGGTGCAATCATCTCTGATGTAAATTATGTGTGTACAAAGTTTAGGTTCCAATCCCTTCATATCATGATAATCCTATGCAAATGCATGATGATGGGTCCTTAATAAGTTTTTCAATAACAATTGTTGTTCCTCACTTAATTTACTATTAACATTCAAATATTTTCCTTCTAACACTTGTACTTGTGTAGTTAACTCTATCATGGTTGCTTAATTAACACATGGTACCTTTAGTTCATATTTCTTTTTTTTCTAATTTTGAGTTTATTCAGCTTTCCACTTTGTCCATTTCTTTAGTGGTCTAAGAAATCGGAGACCACCTACAAGGGAAATCATGCCATAGACATCGCCTTGCAATTAAGGAGAGCCTCAGAGGGAAAACTGTGGGAAAAAACTTTTGTTGAACCAGACTTAATCACAAAACTCATACACGAAGCCACAGAACCAAGCTTTCATTTAATAGATTTGTTTTAGAGTGAAGTAAACCACAGCAGAAAAAGGATATAGCCACCTACAGATTCCAGAAACTACAAAACAAAATCACAAAAACAATGGCCGGTAACTTACCTCAAGATTTTGCATAAATTGTATTAGGTTCAGATTCCACAAACTTTTCCAGCGTCCACTCTACCTCTCTACCTGCGCCAAAATGAGAGCTTTGAAACAAGGTATGGTCATCGATCAAAGCATACATGCTATAGATAACTTGCCAGATGTTGTAGTTGCAACTGCCCTGGTAGATATGTATGCAAAAATGTGGATGCATAGACAAGGCACAAGGACAGTATGCCTCCTAGTAATGTGTACTCATGGAATGCAATAATTGCAGGATGCACAAAATGGATTTGTTGAAAAGTTTTAGAAATTTCAAGCAAATGTAATTGATAGGTATAAAGTCGAACTCCACAGCTTTTGCCAGCGTCCTCCTGCCTATGTCGAAATGGGTGCTAGGGTTTTAGGGTTTAGGGTTTAGGGTTTTAGGGTTTTAGGGTTTTAGGGTTTAGGGTTTAGGGAACCTGCAAACTCCCCTTCTTTCACATGAAGAGTCTTGGAAAATGGATGCCGTGCCATCCCTAATTAATGGCCATGCCCGGGAATAGACAATAGACAATTCCGGTGACAATAGACAATTTTCCACCTATAATAGCCTATGGGCTAATTAAATTTATCAAATTTATATATATTCAATTTATTCTCTCCAAATTTCAATTATTATATGGTAACAAACCAATCAAACTTATTATTCCAAACTATTTATCAGGCTTCAATTGCATTATTACAACTTAGGTGAGGTTTAATCATTTTTTTGTTACAATATATTTAATATTAACTTAGGTGAATACTACTTGTTCAAATATATTATATGTAGATATATTGCTAGAATAATATCCAAAAAAAATTGAACAAAAATGAACTTCAAGAATCTCCTACTGCATGTATTTTACAACTATAGGTATATCAAAGATTTTTTTGAGCTAAAATAAAAAAAAAAGTACTTTAATATTTTCCATTATGAATTTAATAACCTATTCTAGTTATAGGAAAATTAAAAAAATCTCCTACTTGTCATTTGCATATATTTTACAACTATGGATATTTGAATGATTTTATTTCAACTAAAATAAAGAGTACTTTTATATTTTCCATTAGAAATTTAATAACCTATTTGAATTTTTAGTATAGTTGTAATGACAGAAAATGTCAACAAGGATTTCATTCTATGACATAATCTCAACAAGGATTTCATTCTATAGAATAGGGTTATGGATATTTGAAAGATTCTTTTGAGCTAAAATAAAAGAGTACTTTTATATTTTCTCAATAAGGATTTCACTATGTAGAATAGGGTAGAATCAAGGGAAAATGTATGAATCAATAGTATCAACCATCAAATACATAAAAATCAAACCCTAGGACCTTAATCTCAATTGGGATTTCTTTTTGTAGAACTTCCAATTATTGGAAAATTACAAGACTCTCCCGCCTGCATATATTTTACAAATATGGGTATTTAAATTTATTTTTTGAGCTAAAATAGAAGAGTACTTTTATATTTTCCATTATGAATTTAATAAGCTATTGCAATTTATGGTACAGTCAATAAAGATTTCATTCTATGATAGAAAATCTCAACAAATATTTCATTTTTGTAGAATAGGATAGAATAGGGGTATGGGTATTTAAAAGATTTTTTTGAGGTAAAATAAAATAGTACTAATAAGCTATTCCAATTTATAGTATAGTTGTAATGACAGAAAAATCTCACAAGGAATTCATTATGTAGAATAAGGTTATAAGTATTTGAAATATTTTTGAGCTAAAAGTGTACTTTTATATTTTCCCTTATGAGTTTAATAATCTATTCTAATTTATAGTATTGTTGTAATTACAGAAAATCTCAACAAGAATGCCATTCTATAGAATAGGGTAGAATCGAGGGAAAAGGCATGAATAAATAGCATCAACCATCAAATACGTAAAACTCAAACCCTAGTACCTTAATCCAACAATGAAGCACAAATGAACATAGAAACATAAAATGATAAAATAATATTACCAACAATCTCTATGCCATGGTTAAATCACCTTCATTGATCTTCTCCATTTTACTCTATATCAAAGATAGTAGTTGCGGTTGTCTGTAGCTAGCTAAGGTAGAAATGAAAGTGAAAGGTCTCTTTTATAGAAAACCAAATTTGAATGAAAGGTCAAGATCAAAAGATGAAGATCAATGGATATGATTGCTTGAGAAGAAATGAAATAGGGTTAGGGAAAAAATAGGGTTTAGTTAGGGATTGGTGGTGGAGATTAAAAGGTAATAAAACCTTATCAAGGGTGGAAATTAATTGAGGTGTGAAGGGATATGAATGGCACAGATAAAGAGAAAGAATAAGAATGACACATATAAAGAGGTTGCAGAGTAAATTAAATAATTATTTGATTATAGAAGAAAGGGTAAAGGTTGATTTTAATTAAAATAACAATTTAATTAAAAGTGGGGGAAAATGACAAAATATTAAATAATAAAAATAAATATTTAATAGCAAGGGAAAGGTGGAAAATAATTAATTAAATAAAATGTATTTAATTATGGAAGAAGAAACTAATGAATAATTAAATAATTAATAATAACAATTTAATTATAATAATAGAAAAGTAAAAAGAAATAATTAAATAAGAATTTATTTAATTAATCAAAGGAAGAATAAAAGGAGAAATGAATTAATTAAATAATTAAAATTATTTAATTAATAGAAGAATATGACTCTAGAAAATAATTAAATAATTAAAATTAATTATACAGAGGAAGAAGTGGAAAATAATGCTTGTAGGCTTAGGATATTTTTCAGTGTCTGCATTTTCCTCTCTATGATGCAATGCACTTTATCATGTTGTGTCAAAGAAATATAGTCCAAGACATGCCCCAATAGAGATGCGATAGACCCATGTCCCCTCGAATTTTCTTTTCGAAATTTTGAAAATCTCAAAAAAATTGAAAAATTATTGGATAGGCATGAATGCAAGGATTGACAAAAAGAAATGTTAGTAGGAGGAAAATGTAGTTAGATGATTGAAGAGGGATTGATATTTGAGTTGAGAGATACTAAGATTGCATGTTTATCATCATTGGGCATTAAAAATATGGCAAATGAAAATAAGTACCATGGTATGACATAGACCAAGGTGTGCAATGTTATCCCTTTGCGAAGAAAAGACACTTAACAGATAAGGAATACCATCAATCATACTAGGAGCAAAGTCATGAGACATCATTGCTCCTCTAATTCCTTCTTGGAACATCCTCGAGGTGGCTAGTAACATGACCAAAATATAAATACAAGAAAGGATAAGACAAACTAAACCAACAGATTCAACAATCATTTAGATTTGTTTCGCCAATGATTGTGCGCTGATAGGATTTATAGGATTGATTGGTTGGTTGATTCACTGATTGATTGATTGATTGATTGATTGATAACAACTGGTTTTAAAAAATGAAAATGATAAGGTTGATAAATGATAATGTCTAATTTCAAGAAGGACACATGCTATATAAGACAAATGATAAGGGAGGTTTGGTTTCAAGAAATGAGGCAAGTTATATAAGATGTTGAGTCTAGTTTCAATAATGCCACTTCTTGTATAAGACCATTGATTTCCTGATAATTGTTGAGTTCATGTTTGATTAATTTAGAAATTGACCGGTTTGGTTTAAAGATGAGTTAGATAGATTATCTAATTGTTTCATGGTTTTTCTGAGACTAGGATGATTTTTTATGTAAAATCAAGGTGTCTGATTGATTATTATGGATAGTGACTAGTTTGAAAAACCCTAAAGGATTGATCTAGTGTCTCAAGGGCTCATCAGTGATGGCCTTTCCTATGTAACATGCGTAGAGACAGGGTAGTTTGACCTTGACTTGGGTGGAAGATACTTTATTATGAATAATGATTGACTTTATTTGACAAACCCTAAGGACAGACCTAGTGCCTCGATGACTCATCGATAATGGGCTTTCCTACATGAAGTCACAGAGGTAGCATAATTCGATCATCTTTGACATGGCATGACTTCACACTGTTTTTGGGATTTTGAAGGTTATTTGGTTTTTTTTTGGATTATTTGGGAATATTTCAGTGTTTTTTGGCTTTTTGAGGATTTTTTAAAAAAAATTGACATGCTTTGAATTTTTTTTATTTTTGAAGGTTTCTATTTTTGTTGGATTTTTAAAATTTTATGAGTTTTTTAGACTTTCGACATAGTGATCTCTAGTACCAAGTCTATGATCCATTGAAGACATGAGTTAAGTAGTTTCCCCTAATAAGGTATACGACCAAGTTATTAGGGATGAAATTGGATAAGCCTTACAGTGGATAAGTATGGAAGGTGAAAGATGCGAAATGTCAATCGTTCCAAGTGATGGGAAGGACTACCAAGCGTTACTATGGATTGTGAGAGAAAGCATGCAAGTGAATTTTTAATGAGCGAGGATGGAAAATGAGATAGAATGATAGTAGATGATGGGGTAAAGACTAACTACACATGGAGCCTTAATGCAACATTTTCTCCATGGTACTAATCCAAAGCGCAACCAAAGTAGTTTTAACTATTGGAAGAATTATTTCTCTTAACTATTTTGTTGATTTTTTAACTTTTTTGTGGTCAGACAAGATTCCTGTTCGTTAGGTTTTCATCAATGTGACAATTTTTTTTATTTTTTTAATTTTTTTTTGTATTTTTTATTTATTTCCAAAGAATCTCTAAAGCTAGGTGTAGAATTTGTGCAAGTGTAGGCTATTGATAGGCTTTAAAACCGGTTCACCTTGAAGAGTCGAAAGATAAAATGTACATGACCCATATACCACAGCTATGATGTATAGAATCAACAAATTAGGCTCAAATTTAGAAAGCTTCACCCTTTCTGTTTGATTCTTAGGATTTTCCATTAAGTCCAAGTTACGGATGTCAAAGTGTTTGACCCAAACCTTCTTATTATAACTATGATGAAGATTATTTTGATAAGCATGTAGGTGAACCAATGCATTATGTCTCCGCTCATATAACAATTTGAACTCACTCAATTTGGATACATGATTTTCCTTATCATTAGTAAGACCTCACATCAATATGCTTAGGGAAGGCAACTTGATCTCAATAGGAAGGATGGCTTCAGAACCAAAACCTAAGGATTATGGTGTGGCTCTTGTGCAATTGTGAATGCTAGTGTGGTAAGCCCATAAGGTGAGATTAGGTTGGAGGTGGCAGTCATGACTAGCGTCACTGATAGTCTTCTTCAAAAAATTTATGATGCTCTTCTTAGATGCCTCATCGTGGTCATTGCCTTGGGGATAATATGGAGTGGTGAATTTGCATTGGATGTGAAATTTTTCATTTAATTTATGAAAATTTTGGTACTTAAATGGAGAACTATTATTCATAATGATAGATTATGGGACACAACACCAACAATTGATTTAATTTGAGGATGGATTTAGATATGTGTTTTCTAGTAATGTATGCCATAGGGATAGCCTCTATCCATATTGTGAAATAGTCGATCACTGTGGTAATTAACTTATGACCACTGAATGAGGTGGGATGGATTTTACCTATGATTTCAAGCCCCCATTGGGTGGCAGGCCATGGTGATGTGATTGGCTAGAATTCTTGGCTCATGCCTTAATACTTTCATTAAATAAGTCTTTTCATTTACTCTATGGAGTCAAAATAAGTACTTCTTGTAGGTCAAATCAAATATGCACAAGTTGCATTGGTAGTTCATCCACAAAATAAATTGAAGCTCAACATTTTGGTGGCTGATATTCTAACAAGTTATGCTATGTTGTTATGAAAAAAGCTTTTGCATAGACCTAGGTGTTGCAATCCAATTCAATTGGTCTCACACCTTGATACCTCTTGGTGACAAGTAAGTTCATCTTAATCTTAATCCCAAGGCAAAATACATTATTTTGAAATTGAATCGTTAAAGATCAAAGATTCTATATGTTAGAACTAGTGTTGGTACCTATGTGCTCACTTTCAAAGGAGAAGAAATACCTAAGTTTCTCACCCCTAATATATCTGCTAAAATCTGGATGATGTGATTTTATGAAACCCCATGTTATTTCAGTTTGAGAGCAAGGAGAGTGCTTATATCCCCTGTAGGAGAATTTTTTTCTAAAGCCTATAAATTAGCCTTTGAGGCTACTAATAACATGACTGAGTATGAAGCCTTGGTTTTTTGTTTGTAGTTTGTGCAAGAAAAGGGAATCAAGTAGCTCAATGTAACTACTGATGTAGAATTAGTGGTCAACCAAGTTAGGAATCAATTTCAAAAAAAGAATAAAAGACTAATAAGTTACCAAAATAAAGTGGGATGAAACTAAAGGATTTGATGCCTTCTCTTGATGCATGTTATCCTCGAGAAAAGAAAATTCTAAAGTGGATTTTTTGGTAGTGTTTGCTTCTCTTCTAATTACATATCCCATTGTTGAAATGGATGTATATTTTGTTGATCTTATTTATAGACCAAGTGTGCTAGAATGATAAAAATTGGTAGGTCTTCAATCATGACAAATATATCATTTCTTTCCTTGAGGATATGGTACTTTTTAAATTTTTATTTTTGAAATTCCTCAAGCTTCCAAGAAAAGTAATA
>VDFB02299534.1:0-120235 GCA_007258455.2 Sequoia sempervirens
AAACTTTTTAACCAAGCCTAGCAAAATATATTGTTGTTATCAATAGCAATGAGTGTATTTATTTTTTCACCCTTTACTTAAACTATTTCTTATTATTATTCCAATTGACCATCTAGACACTTTTATGTTGGAAACTCTTAGATTCTCCAAGTAATTGAAAAAATATATAGTGGCTTTCAAGTCTTTAAATTTCCTTGATATTATTCACAAAGCTTATTAAGATCCTCTATGCAAGTAGTCATAGGTTCCAGGTCTTTCTTCTTTCTCTAGAAAAATAAAACTAGTAAGTTATGGGATGGAGCTCATTGCTAGCTAGTTATTGAAAATGAGCTTTCTCCTCTTTGTGATGTTCTATTATAACCCTGGTTCTATAAAGGAATAGTGGTGGGTATTTTGTTTTGGATCTATTATAATTAAGTCAATAATTTTTTCATTCTCTCTTTGTCCATTATCAATAAATATGATGTTCTATCTTGCTACATATAACTACTTATCACAATACTTGAAATAAATAGGTTATTTACTCATATTTCATACATCTTTAATTACTTTCCATGATTCATAGGTAGGCAAGAAGTTAGCTCTAATACCATTGTGATGACTTCAACCAAATTTTAATATAAAATATATTTATCACTTTCTAATAACCAAGATCTCATGAAAGTGAGGTGAGAGCATATGATATGTAAATATGATTATTCACCATTTTTTTTACCAAGATCTTGTAAGGGTGAGCTAATATCATATGAAAATGAATAATATTCATTATATGTATTTAAATAACAAATTCAAAAAGATAAAACCATGTGCAAACAAAATGAGTCATTCACAATCATATCGGTGCTAAATATTATTATTATATTTTTTGGAATACATTAAAGATACATAAATATAGTTATGCTAGAGAAGAAAAATCAATATAATTATATTGCATGCATGTTTTTCCAATCCAAAATATAGTTGTTGATAAATAAAATAAAAAACTTTCAACATGCACATATAATATTTTAATGAGACTATCCAAAGGAAGCTAAAGGAATTTCATCCTCCAATCTTTGGACCCAAGGGTTTTCACCCTTGATTTAATAGATGAACATAGAACTAAACCAATATAAAAAATATGAGAGATGCAGTTCATCTCATGGAAAACCAAGTACCTCATTTTATAACATGCTAAGGGAAATCTTGGGCACCCAAGTTCCAACACTGCATGAGTTGTTCTTTCAACATAAAATAGCAAATGTAAGATTTATCCTCAAAATTAGTGCCCCATAATTATTCTTTTCCATAAGAAAATCATTAATAAAAATGTCACTTGTTCAAAGTTGTCATAGATTCCCTTCATGAAATCCCACACTCCATATCTAGAGATGCCAAAATGAAATATTAGTACATCTTATTTAATATTAGACCTATTTTTCACAAAACAAAGCATATTATTAAAATTTAGTTCTTCAACCTCATTAGAAAATAAATGAATAGGACCATATAAATGCATTAATTACAAAGGAACATTACATATTGGCGAAAATTGATGAAGGATAAACTCATGATTTTTGAAAAAAATAAAGGTTTTTTTTTTTCTCAAAAAGAGGTTGTCAATACTTTTTTGTTGAATTTTTTGTGACATAGTGAATTATAAGAGGCTAATAATGCATTTTCACCATGAAACAAAAAATTGATTATGATTTTGATTGGTTTCATGTCACATAGCGTCATATGCTAGATTATGGATCTTAATTAGACGGTCATGTATGGTTATTTATTTTAGGCAAATAAATGTTGTAACATTAAGAAATGCATCTTATACTACTTAGTTAGTTCCACCTCAAAAATGTGGAATGGGGACCTTTGAACTTACTTATACTTACCCTTTATTGATTTCCTATATCCAAATTTGTAAACACAAGTTGAAAAATCACATGTGATATAAAGTTGCTTCAAAATAAAAACATGAAATGATAGCATGAAAATGGTTACTCACTATTTGTGTAGGTTTAGAGATACTTTGAAAGACATTCTTACTCTTTTTTGCTCACGGAAATCCTACAAAATAAAACCATTTATAAGACATTGTGCATTCTTTATCAATAATTGGCTTAAATTTAAAGAATTATCAAACCAAAGATAAGAGGACATAACTTTTGTGGAGTCCAAAATATAACTGTTCCATCTTACATGGATCACTTGCATGTAAAAAAATTCCTATAGAAGAATTAGCTTACTATTTATATAAAATAGGGCTTTCATAGTTTTATTTGTATTCTTGTGTTTGAGTGAGCTCAAGGGATTTTTGAGCTATGGTCAAATAACCAAAAATTTGGACATGAAAACAGTCTATGGGGAGCTAGCAAGATTATAAGATTATGGCATAAGCACTAGTATAGATGGAACAAGAAGTGAAAATTTAAAAAAAAACTCTCATTGCCCTAGGTTTTAGTATACCTTAGATCTAATAGTTATTGTTAATGAAATTTGGGATGGGTTATTTAAAATAATCATTATTGGGTAGGATGGGTAGACACTAAATTATTTTGTTCTTTCATACATGTTTTTAAATCTACTTAGGTCAAAGGGTTGGTTGGAAAGTTGATAATCATGGGGTGCATTTTTTTGTTCTCGTAGTTACTCATTCACCTAGGAAAATTATAATATATCTTGGCAAATGAAGAGAGATAATTGAGTCTTATAGTTTTATAATAGATTTTCCTAAAATTTCTTTTTTTGGGATTTAAAGGGTTCTTATGATTTTTAGTTATTTTTAGATATTAAGAACTTGTCATTGTAAGACCCTTATGTTCAGTATAGTGATGCCACCAAGTAGGGTTTTATTGTAGAGTTTTTAAATAACCTTGATATCATGGATCAAAGGATTATACTGTCTACTTATTTAGATAAATAGCTAGGATTCATTGATTCACTTGTCTAGTTGGGTTTACTAAGATATTATTATATATTAGGTTGTAAGAATGGAACACTTTCTAGTTTCCACACATAGCAAGAGAGTGGGATGTTACACTATATGATGTTCATTGCATCCTTAGTGTCTTCATCCAAGGTGACAACTTCACTTTGAATAAGGCTATTTTAGATGAGAAAATGGTAATATGGGGCTCATACTTTAGATATGCCCATCTAGATATTGAAAGCATGTTAATCTCAATTCCACATTAAATTATCATTCCATTGTAGAAGGATATTATATGCCCAATTAAACCACTAGGTTAACTAGTGACAAGAAGGCACACATTCTTCTTTACAATTGGGATGCCACCATTTAATATATTAAGGTAGAGTTTATGTATGAAGCATTGATATATTGGCTTGATTGTTTTGTGATTTATGTGTAAGGATGTTAATTCTACTATTTTAGTCATCGATCCCTTATTATGGGTACATTCTTAAGCATATCATTCCCTATTATAGACAATTGTTGATCATAGATATCATAACCTCAAAGATTATGAGGTGGGCATGATTAGGGAACTTTAATACCATGACCTAAAATTATATAAGTTTGAGAGATAATAACATGATTTGAGATCCTTATATTGACATGGTTGATCATTGGTAAGGGGATGACATAGTTTCATACTTATGCGATGGTGTTGTTACTTTGAAAAATATATAAGAGGGCATCACTCAAGACCCATCCCATTGGTAGACTATTGTAGACATTTAGATAGATTCGAATGGTATTTTTCCCTTAGTGGCTATAGTATATATTTATCTTAGGGAAGCCCATGAGATTCCTCATAATGTGGTTCAATGGAATCTAGTTCCGCAACATGTACTACAATGATAATAATTTCTAGTGTCATGATAAGAGGAGGAGGGATAAAGAGCACATAGTTCAATGAGAGGCCCCATGTTAGGACATTCCTTAATAAGAGCAAAAATAGTAGGGCCTTGCAAGAGTTATAATGTAGATCTCATTAGGAAAGAGGGTGATCCTAATGAATATTTGTAATTGTTTCATTTCCTATAATAATATAAATATCATATACCCTTTATAATTTTTTATTAGGTTTTGGACTCACTTTGGTGTCCATCTCCCTTAGCATGCTTTTAGGTTCATTAAACCCTTTAACTTAACCTTTTTCCACCCATGATGCTAAGGCCTACCTTCCCATGGTCTATTTTCTCAAAATTAATGTTACAATTATCATAGTCTTGTCATTCCCCAATGTTTGGATCTTTGTTGAGCTAGAACTATCTAGACATTTGCATGTCATGCAAACCTAGTGTTTGGATCTTTGTTGAGCTAGAAATATCTAGACATCTGCATGTCATGCAAACCTATTATTTGGACCTTTGTTGAGCAAAAAGTATCTATACATTAGTACAATGTTTAGACATTCATATGTCACACAAATGTCTCATGATAATTCTCAGAATTTTAGTTGTTTTTGAGTATTTATTTACCTATCACCTATCTAGTTTGTAGGTAAGAACTCTGGAATAAATCCAAATAGATCTCTATCTCCCTTATCTCCTTCCATTTTCTCTATTTTTAAATGTATCTTCAACATCTCTTGCAATTTCTCATTATATCAAGTTACCACACTCTTACCAACTATTTTATACCATTGTTTCCAACACTTTTAGTAGTTTACCAACATTTTATGAACTATTTGTGAATAATTTAAATTTCCATTACATTCTTGAAAATTTTAGTAGTATTTATCAACAGGACTCTTGCCTTGATTGACCTCATCAAGATTAGAAGGTGATTTATATTGTTATCTTTTTCTAGCTTCTCACTTTGTATTTCATTTATAATGTAGTCTTGTTGTTGCTATCTTTGGCACCTAGATTATAACTTCCTTACTCTTGACACTCTCATTTTTATTTTAAATTTATATTACTTTCATTTGTTATTACTTTTTCAATTCCTAGTTATAAATAGGATATTATCACACACCTTATATCAATATTTATTCATTTGTGTACTTGGGTTATCACTTCCTTACTTTCAACACTCTCATTATCATTCTATTACTATGCCAAATCCTAGTCATAAATAGGATAGGATCACATAATTTATATCAATATTTCTTCATTTGGCTACCCATTGATGTTGGAAAACTGAACTACATGCTTGACCATTCTTGGCAAGCTCCTTTGTAGCCCAAAACTTTCCTTCATTTTAGCTTGTAGGTTATCAAAACTAGGTTTGTTGTTCTCTTCTCTTTCTTTATCATTTTATTTAAGTTAAATCATAGTTTAGATTTTTTTTCTTATCTTTGTTATCCCTATAAGTTATTGGCATTTCTAGCTTTACTTGTTTGCAGATTGAACTTGGTTTTGGAAGCTAAGAAATATTTTTTGGGAAGTTAATTTTCAAAAAGCATAAAAACAAATTCATACTCTGTAGATGTCTGAATGTCATGCAAGAATCTAAGCTAGATAGATTTATCTTTCTACATAGACCGTCTCTTTATGCACTCTTTTCTATTTTGGTGCTAGTTTCTTATTATTTGATTTTTATAACATTAAACAATATTTATTTTTTTTCAACTCTTTGATTTAGCTAGTTGATTTAATTTTAATACTTTTAAAGCATTTTCCTAGGTTATTCAAAAAAATTACTCTTGAAATAATAATAAAACAATTCAAAACTTTTCATTTCAAACTTGCAGCTAACCTAGGAGGTAATATTGGAAACATTGAATAATTTAGAGAGTTCATGCACTTTCTAAGTTAGTTTAAACTTTTCCTCTATTATATTTTGGAAAACTTAGTGCTCTTCCTTTCTTTCAAAAATATTCTAAAATTCTACGAAATTAAAAATTAAAAAAATCTAAAAAATAAAAATAAATCACATTCTTGGTTATGTGTTGTAATCGCTTTTATGAGTTGTATAGCCCAATAACTCTATTTACATAACATTATTTGAATAATTTTGAGAAATATTAACATGTCTTTTTCTAAAACTCACATAAATCCAATTTGCATAACTTGCAAATTTTGTAATTTACCTTTCTACCTAAAGAACACAACTTTGCCCCAATTACTTGCATCTCCTACAAAATATTTTTATGATGTGTAGGGGGGCTTCAAACATAAAGCCTTCCTTAATCCAAAGTTACATAACTTGGAGATCCTTCTTGTCAAGTTTAAAAAACATGTAGTTCTAATGAGGACATATGAGATTCTACTAAAACTTCATTAGAGGGTAACCATCTCAACATGTGATCTACAAAAAGTGATATCCCTAGCTTCAATTGATTATATAAAATAGCCATGATCACACATCCAATCATAGCATGCCATATAAAATCTAAGTGAAACACTGCAATACCCATAATATCCAAGAAAAAATGATCACTACACTCAATACTAGAATAATATCACAAATAATCACCAAATATCCCTCTATACAATTGGTACAAAAATGAGGAACTCTCCATGGCATCATGGTCTACATATCCACAAAATAGGACCATGTATATCTAACCAAAATATTTTATCCCAAGCTCACCTATATCATGCCAAAACTCTAATGCATACTCAATATTTCACCATAGGACAATATCATCCATTCTCTAAATCAAGGATCATATATATCAAACTATAAAATCATAACCAACTATGGACACAAAAAAAGTATCCCTTTTTTCTTGCTTGATTTGGGAATAATTAATGACAAATTGGACTTAATGAGGCCTTAATTTGGTGTTGTGATGTGTTTTACACATCCACACTAGGTCTTGGACCCTTGCAAATTGAATAAAATGCATTTAACGATGTCTTGTGAAGGTGTTGTAAAGTGTTGTAAAAGACTTTCACAGTTCTCTAGACTTAATGAACCTATTTTACCTTAATTCAACAATGTAAAATATATCTAATTTCATTATCACATTAATCTAGAAGGCTTGTAAATTAAACTTGACTTTAATCTAGTGTTGTAATGTGTCTTACACATTCACATTGGATGTTGTGCCTTTCTAGGCTATGTGGACCTCATTTTAATGATGTAAAGTGTATTTAATCACGCTTTCACATTGAACTTTGTGTCCTTTGCCTTATCCACCCTTTACATCATCATTAATAGGCCCCTATGACCCGATATTGTGCATCCCGAGGCATAAATTGATCAAATAACCAACAAAGACACCATATAAGCCCAATTTCCTCATTCCCCAACATTCCAATTGTCAAAAGGGCCCCTCTAGGACTAGTTCACCCATCTAGGTGAATGAGTCCCTACTAGGTGGGATTGATTCGCCCAAGGTGGCGAATTAGTCCCATTTGGGTCTTTTTGAGTTTTGAGCAGGACATTTTGGAATTTAAGTTTTATTTTCTTTCATGTCGGCCTTAGGGATCCAATTTACAAGAAAATAAGGTGGATTTCCTATAAATACAAGTCTCTAAACCCTTATTTACATCTCTGAACTCATTCACAACTCATTCATCATTTGTCTTCCATCTCAAGTCAAGCTAACTAGGGTTTTATCACTCTAAGTCATTCAAGATCATTCTTCAGACATTCAAGGGAGGAATCTTTATCTTTTGCTGCAAAAATTCAAGATCAAACATCATGGAAAGGTATTAACTCCATTGTTTCATGGTTCATTACATTCTTTCTCTATTTTGGTTTAATTACCTATAAAGGGGTTTGACCAAGGCAAACCCCCATGTCCTAACATCCAACATTTTTCCTTCTCTTCTTGTCTGTTTGCAGATTTAGGCATCTTGAAGGCTTGGAAATCATTAAAGATCAAGTTTCAAAGTTGTTGAAGACATCTCCTTGTTGACCAAGTCAAAATATCAACTAAAATTCACTTTTAGTGCCAGAAATCAAACTTTCTGAGGCAGACACCTATTAGGAACCAAAAAGCAGACCGAGGGCTTCAGTTTCCTCTTTTGGATTTTCAAAAATTCAAAAGTGGACTAATTCACCACTAGTGGCAAATGAGTCCCACTACCAGGCCTGAAAAAAGGTTTTCTATAGTTTTGGATACCCATTTGTTTGAAACGGGCTCCAGAACAGTTTCCCAGATCTGGGACTAATTCATCTAGAATGGCGAATGAGTCCCAGTAGGCCAAATTTTCAGCATCGAAAGCATTTTAGAAGTCATTTCCATCCTCCAAAAATATCTCAAGTGCACACATTTAGTTTCATCCATTTTTGTTATAGTTTGCATTCATTTCTAGGTGCTTTCACATATCACAAAGTGTTTTCAAACATCTTACATTTCTTTAGTTTCCATCCAATAATCAATAGCTTTCATTAGTTTTCTGCATTTAGATCAGCTTATTCAAACATATTCCATCCATTTTCCATTAATCTTTGAATGTAGACATTGCCCATTTTGGCCCATTTCTCTTCTATTAGGTGAAAAATCCTAGAAGTGCAAGAGAAACCTAGGGTGCCAAGATGTTTGTTTACACCAACACCTTAACAAAAGACTCCAAGAGTCCTCCATGGTAACAAGATGTCAACATATCCAAACCATATGAAAATAATCATCTCTTGTCAATAGAACTAAATATTTCAAAGAATTCTCACTGTAATAGTAACAAAATCCAATAACTCCTCCATGATACCAAAAACCACTACAAAATATTATCCATCACTGAGTGATGAATCTAAATCATTGTGACAGATCTCATTGAGCCATGATACCTAGGTACACATGGCATCATGATAAATATATTCTAACTGAAGATCACCCATGACCCTTGTTGATAGGAAAACCTTGATCAAAGTCAAAGGTTTAATATTCTATTATATATAGTAAACATTGATGTGATGCAATAAAAAGGGTGAACTTAGATATGCAATTAGTATAAATGAAATTATAATGAATTATATGCATTCATATATATACAACCATAAAATCATATATTAATATACATTAATGGCTTACACATGTCTTAGAATTAATTCTTCATCCCTTACACATTTCATCTTCCTTATTCCCATTTATATTTAATCCATATTATTCCCCATGATTCCACACTCTTATCTCTCACTTTTCCCTTATTTATATAGCCTTTTAATTTCTTTTCATATTTCCTTTCCATCATATCCCTTCATAATAACACTTAATTATCTTATTATCACATATTTACCTTTTCCTCTATAATATTTTATACTTCTATAGCTTATTTAGGCATATTAGAGGTGTTTTAAGGCTATTTAAGTGGTATATAATGGATATATGAATCTATAATGACCCAAATTACATATGTGGTGCCTCAACCATCTATATCTTGCCAACAACCCTTGCACAATCAAAACATTCAAATGAAACACCAACAATTCCAAAGAATAAAGTAGAAATATGATGGGGTAGGGGACCTAGCTCGATTGGCTAAAGCATCCTATTGTAGGAAAGAGGTCACGAGGTCTAGTCTTCCCCCATCTTCGTGGTATTGGAGGCCATGTCACACTAACATTATCAATCACGTGAGAAAATTTTACTAGATGCACTGTAGTTTATGGGGGGGGCTACCAGATTCCTATAGTACTTCTATAAAAGTAAAAATATGATCTCTTAATCAAGAAGATAAATAATCACCTACAAATTTGGAATTAAACCATCACAATCAATATTGTATCCACATAAAAATCTATTTCATTGTAAATATTTATGCAAACAAGAATGTCCATAATACAATGATTACCACACAATATACCTACATCAATCTCCCCAAATCTCACACATTTTTAGCATAGTCAATTATAATAGGTCCCCAAGTATAAATATCTTAGATGACACCATCTCTTTATGTCATAATAAGATAAATACCAATACACCAAGTAACCAAAATAAGACCAACTAATAGAATCTACATCAACACTAAAATATGTATGGGTGTAGATGACTCACATTTGAGT
This sequence comes from Sequoia sempervirens, assembly GCA_007258455.2. Lineage (NCBI taxonomy): Eukaryota > Viridiplantae > Streptophyta > Pinopsida > Cupressales > Cupressaceae > Sequoia > Sequoia sempervirens. The sequence goes on from VDFB02299534.1 coordinate 9,851, forward strand.
TATCTATGCAATCTATTAGTGTAGATAGCTCACAAAAAAGTATGAATCATAGATCTCACAATGTAACATACAAGCTCAATATTGCATCAATAAACATATCAAATAGAGACTATTAGAGTTAATCACATAGATTACTCATGACTTAGCACTAAATCACATCTAGATTCAATATTTTACAAATCCACAAAGTAACCATAGTTAAGTAAGCTATTAAATAACTCTATAAAAATGTAATTTAATAATCTGCATATTAATACTTTTAAACCTAATTCATAACAAAGTAATAAAAATATTGTTTGTCTCCTATAAAAAGTAAAAAATTGAGCACTATGAGCTCATGATATGACTTGTTAAATTTAAGAGAGAAAATTTGGCCTCCAAATAATGATTTATGTCATAAATAGTAAAATATAGAAAACCACTAATACCAATACATAGTGCTTATGATTTTTTTTGTCAACTATTAGACCTTAACATTTTGATATTTTGGCTTAAATTTATGCTATGCATAAAAAATAGCTTTTATAGCACTTGATTGCACTATTTTGGTTGTACATGGATGACCCTCTAGCAAAGCCATTAGATGGGTGGCATGGTGCCACCAAGGTATTCATAGAGAGTTAGGGTTGAGTAAAAAGTGGCACTAAGATAATTTTTTAGCTATAGACCATAATGGAGGCGGTAGCTTCTAGTGGTGCCTAGTTACCTCCCATTGACTGAGTACAACCACTGGTTGTAACCCTTATGACTAGGGCCTTGTGTCCCCCAAAAAACATTTGTTGCTTCTATACTTTCTTGATGTACACATACCTAACATGACACAAGGTGTACCTCTAATGACATAAAAATTGTACCCTCGACCCAATCATACTGTCTAAATTTTCTACACAATATATGATGACATAGAATATATTCTACTAGTATAATGACTGCATGTGCAACACATTCTTTATAGACCATATAGAACTATATGGATCTATATGAATTGGTATGTTCAATTATTTTTGTAATGCCCTAAATTGACCATTATTTAATCTGAATCTATTAAGTTTTATGTGTATCTATAGGATTTGGGCCTGCTAGACTCAATGGTGAGGTCTATTATTGTCTAGGGGGTCATGTATGAAACTTCATCCTATAAAATATAATAAAAAGATCCCCAAAAGACACAAACCCTAGATCTACAAAAAATCTAAAACCTTCAAAATATCTCTTCTTTTTGTTGCAAGACCATGGATTCAATTATGCACAAGATTCCACTCATGTAAATGGTTGATAACCAAGAAGATATTTCCTCTTACAACTTGAAAACCAAGATATGATACCAAATGAAAGGTAATTTACAGTAATTTATATAATTTCCACATAAATCTTATGAGAGAAAATATAAAAAATAAGTATTTAGAAGCCACAATACAAAAGAATAGTGAAAATACCACAAGATAGTACCAAATATACCTTTTAAACACCCTTTTAAGGAAAAAATATAGCCTCTAAAAGAACATATAACTCAATGCATTATCTCATAAATAAGATTACAATACTTGTAATCTTTGGCATGCAAGCTTTTAAAGCGTCAATCACCCTAGTTGTATTCCTCCATTTGAACAAGTAAATAAGAACCATGTAACCAAACATCCCACTCCACGCTTCATGTTATCACATATGAAACCTAAAGTGATATTTGTTAAAACTTAGCCATTAAGACAAAGGTTACATAAGCCAACCTCAACCACTACTCATGTGCTTGGTTCAATAGAGACAAACTTGCACAAAACCACTAAGTGGTATTACATAAATCGAGTGCCTCAAAACTACGATCTTAGAAAACCATGGCCCCAAATTAAATATTAATTATTTTCTCAATGTGACACCCACATTAAATACTTATCCCAATGTACATGTGACATAAAGTGTCCCCAAGAATGCCTAACCCATTGTGATGTACACATTTCTAAGATGTACTAAAATTACTTCTATTTTTACATTATTAATTATTAATCTCATTATACAAGGTGTAAAATACACTTTTCCCAATATTTCCACCTAAAATTGTAGATTCTCCCTGAAGTCATTAGTTTTCCTTGATGAACAGATAATTTGATTGAACAAACTCTAATTTAACCTAATGAATAAATTTCTATAAAAAAGAATGAACACCTAATTTTACCTCCATTATGTGAATGTTAGCATGAGCCAATTTTTTCCTATTTTTGGTGTTTTAACTCAAAGTTGACACTTTTTTAGGTTAGTTAATTTTTATAATTCTCTTGTTTCCATTTAAAAACCTAAACCAATCTTAATTTCCTATAGATATTATATTTATTATTATCATTAATTAGGGGCTTCTTATAGATGGAAACACCCCTAACTAACATGACTAAGAAGGGAGCATTCTCATGTAATGATACAACTCAAGAAGTTTTCTAGAGGTTAAAGAAGGTAATGCTTTGATGGATCCCCATGCCTTGTTCCAATTCTCCCATTTTTGCGTTAGGCATGAGGATACTAACAAATGTTGTAGAGTATGGTTTTATTTTTGCTAGTTACATTTGCTTGAAAGTTTCTAAAGCCTCTTTAAAATTTTGATCCATAAAAGTGAATGCCACGAGAAATTACAAGGAACTTCAAGTCTCATCCACACAATATAAGCTATAAATAAAATTAATCACAATTTGAAATCATTCAAGAGATAATTTCTACATACATTCTTGTCTAAGTAGTATAAAGTGTTCTATATAAATTTTATCATGAAAGATAAAAACAATGAAAACCATATGAATCATCAATCAAATTGCTTACATGCCTTTGTCTATGCTTCTACATTTTTCATATGTATACAAGAGGTGTTGATGCTTTCTAAAAAAAAACATAAATTGCTTTCAAATCAGGGGTTTTCTCTTTTTTTTAATCTAAAGTTGAAACACCCGTTGCACCCATTTCCAAAGGCTTTCAAATATAAATTTCAAAGCTGAACCATAGGCAAGGCTGTCTATCTTGCAAATTTCAAAATCAAATGTTTCCCAACAAGCTTAGACACTCTATCCTCTTCTATGCTGCAAACATGGTTTCTTTTTCCTCTTGAACAACTAAGCGCAATTGTGGTTCCTCAGTTGACAGAAGATGAGGTATTACAAAGCGCAGACAACAGAGATGTGTGTCAGGTAATTTTATAGATTGATCCTTATGGCGTCTCTGGCTCACTATAAGTCTTTCAAGAATTATCTATTTGTACCTTTTCTAGGTTGTGACCAAGAATACTAAATTTTCTATCCTAGAATTATGTCTTCTTGTGCTTTACAGTGCTCACGCTTTTCTTATGTCTTCAAGAATTTTTTGTTTATGCCTTGTTTAGGTTGTGACTAAGACTTGAATATCCTCAAGAATACTAAATTTTTAATCCTGTTATTTTTTTGTTTTCTTTTGCTTTTACAGTGGTCATGCTTTTCTTTTCTTTTAGAGCTCATTGAATGGGCTTGACCTAGATTTGATTGTTGGTTTACATTCTCAAATATTTCAAGATTGGTTTAGTTATATTTGTGCAAATGATATATATTCGTACTGGAAGTAAGGGTTATAGTCCTGTATTTTGTGATATTTACAACCACATGTGTTTCTACCTTATATCAATGTGTTCTTTAAATTTTTTTCCAAATGGAACAAATGACTTCAAGGAAAGTATGAAATTTCTCTAGTGATTTGAAAAATGTTAATGCTCCTTGTTATCACTGTAATGGTGGCTGCATCTGGTGCAGTCAAGGAATCAACCCTTCTTTTCTGCTGGATGAGAAATGTTAGAGTGACCCATATCTGTGTAGGGAGAAAAATGTAGAAATGAAATCAGATGACTTTTAAGCCAATTTGGGCTAGTTCTATTTTTGGGCACTGATTTTAAGATTTATGTATATGGTATGGTTGTGAACACATTATATAATTGTTGTAGTGGGTAATTTAAAGGATAGTTTGTTTTATCTTTCTTTTCTTTTAAGATAAGAGAGAATGGGAGATCAATTAATGAATTGGGTGCATTTATGGCTTGCACTGGAAAAGAAAATGGCAAAGAAAGCAGTGTGGAGAGTGGTGGGAGAACAAGGAGGTGTGAAAATATTGACCATCTGTCTTGTCTTTGTGCATCCAAGACAACCTCCTTACACCTTCTGCTAATGAGTCCTTGTGCTCCTTCAATCAAATTCCACTTCCATGCTACACATGTGTGTCATGTATTGGCACCATCCTTGGCAACAGGGTGTTTAACTACACACTTGCTTGAAGATATGTTTCCACTTGTGCATACTATTGTTGTTTTGACCTCTGATTTGTGCCAATATATTGAACTAGCTTGCATGCTTGCTCAGATTTAGCCTCAAGAAGATCAAACACATTCAAACCAAACGCTTAGGCTTCTTTACATGCAAGAAAATAATGACATGTTACCTTACCAAAAGCTCCACATTAGAACTTCACCACCGTCTTTATACAAGAGTGAACAGTTAAAAGCTGTGATAAATGATTGCTAGTAAATGAGGCCACTGGAAAGTTTACCTGAGCAATAATTTTTAATTTTTTGTGATACCTCTCTGATTGATTCTTGAAGGGTGAAGCAATGTAGGTGGATTTGTGTTTTTTGTTTGGATCTGTTTAATAGAGTTCAATGTTTATAGTATCTTAACTCTTAAGTTTGACATTATTTATGATAAAAAGTGATAATTGACTGAAACTTGATATTACGTCAACTTATTTTTTCAACCAAACATTGTTGAAATGCCTTGATGCTAAACCAGTTGCAACCTGGAAGTTTGTGGTTCATTTAGTAACAATTTATGGAAAACAGTAAATGATAATTATTTAACCTTTATTTTCTTAGGATATTTAAGCTATATTCTAAATGATAAATCTAAAGCTTTATTATCTAACCCTGTTGAAACTAAAAGGTAAATAAGTACGGGATTTCTAGATAAAAAAACCTTAATGTTCTATTTATTTTAAGACTATTTAACATAATATTAGTTGATTTATAGTGATGATAATCATTGCTCATGCAGAGATCAAGAAATGGTGAAGTGGCATGACCCTAGAATAGATGCAATGACTGATCTCCATCTGAAGTCAGAAAAGAGGTAAGTAAGAGCTTTAATTTCCAACAACTATTGAGCTAAATGGTCAAAATATTCTAGGTTTTAATTTATAAAGAAATTGAATTAAATGAGAATAATAGTGAAGTTTTTTAATACATAGTTAAGATTAGAAGATTATTTATTTCACAACAATTTAAGTATTAAAGGTAGTTTGAAGGCTTTATAGCCAAAAAACAAATTTATTGTGATAATATTGGTGATATGTCATTGATATATCAGTTAATATTGCAATCAAACTTTTGGTCAATGCAATTTAAGAAAGTTGCAATATTTTCCATAAAATGACAAGAATTCTGGTGAAATCTGATCACATGTTACAATAATTTGAAGATATTTGCTTCTGTGAGATCCCTCCTTAGTTTGTGATTGATTTTTTATGAATTAGGAATTTTTGTCCAAGAACAACATGTAGCTTCCACGTTCTACAAAAACAAGATTATTGAAAACATGCAGGATACTTATCGCATACGCAAATCTTTTTACATCTTTCTTTAAGATTTTCCATGAAGTGGACAGTTTACAAGATCCTGGAGCTAAATATCCAACTATTTTATTGAACATATTATAGGTCTTATCTCAAGCTTTTTCAACTTCTAGATTGCAAATTGACATCTTACACTAAGTAAACAGAAGCAGCAACATGAAGTGCTAGTAGCAATAATACAATACCAAAACATACAAAAATAAATCCAACAAGTAGCCCTGATCTACAACTTCTAATATAATAACATGGATGAATGAAGATCAAATGTGCAATGAATTGGGTGCCTTATAAGGTGTTTTTCTGCTCAGCTAATATGGAGGAGGGGCAAACTTATAATGATGAGCAGGTGATGGGTAGACTGGAGATCTAAAGTGGAATTGAGTACATAGGCACTGCTTTGGAGGGGCAGGAGTTAACACTAGGGAAAGGCTGAGGCTGTATTTCCACAGGTGGGAGTGCAGATTTGTATTAATATGGTGGGGTTAATGGGGCTTTTGGTGGCTTAGATAAGCCCATAAATGTGAAATCAATTTCGATGTTAATGAGGGCTTGGGAGTTAAAAGTGCTATCTTAGTGATGTGGAAAATGCACCACCAGTTTTTTGGGAGCAGCAATAGCTTTCTAAAATCTTGAAAGATAAATGACAGTTTTAAGGCCACCATAGTCCATAGTTAATAGATAATTGTTTTCTTGAAATCGCCTATGGTTTTTTCCTATTAATCATCTAGTTCTGAGTAATTTGAAGCTTACACCTCCTTATACCATAACATTTTGATATTAAATACAACTGATAAATTTTTATGTTTGCACGGGAAACTACATGTATTGAGTTCTATCTTATAAAGATGTCAAATGCAAACTCTCTTTAAGGAAAAATGATAAAGTGCCTATTGATTTTGTTGGATTAGCCCGAGAATTGGAACACTTTGTTGCTCATTCAAAAAGTGTCATAGTTATTTGGTGTGTCATCAAAATTATGTTTGGGTTTGTAAAGGTTAAATTGTTTTGGGTTGGGTGGAGGAGGAGGAAAAATATCAAGAATAGGTGGAGGTGGAATTTGTAAATCTGATGAGAATGAGATACAAGCTTTGGAGGAGTAGCATGCGGTTAGGGGGTAGCTTTACTACAACAGAAGGTTCAGGAATTGGTGATTGAAGGTGGGTTGGTGGATATGTTGGAGAGTTGTTGTAGAATGGCTAAGGAGTAGGAGGATTACTATGGTATGTGGCATTTGTGAGAGTTGCAGAATGAATGCAACCTGTAATCAAAACCACCAACAACTTGTGCTAGGCATCCATTTTGCTAACAAGGTGGGTGACTTGTATGCATAGCTTCGTAATACTTATATTGAATTTAAAGTGTTGAGGACACTTGGTAGAAATTTTTGTCATTAACCCTCAAGGAAACATGTTGGGAAGCTTTGTTTTAACTATTTTTTGAAATGGAAGAGCTTTGTGTGTGTAGGAAATCAAATGTTTAATTCTTGGTTTGTGTAAATTGAAGATGTGCAATAACCATATATATATTAAATATGATATTCATAATTTCTTAATGCTTATGCATATCTTATTTGAAGGGAACAAAGAGGAGAAAAGAATATCCATGCTCCCCCAAGTTTCTAGGATGGGGACGACAAGGGATGGGAGGACGTGTTTCTAGTACGAGCTTTGTTTTTGGCCATTTTTTAGGGGATGATAGGGCATGACTATTAAAATAATAAGTTTTTTTTTAAAATATAAGGAAATTTCAAATATTCATATGATGAAGCATTCACTATAGACATTATATAACCTTAATACAAAACATTAGACTTGAATTGAGATTTTACATGAGAATTGACAAACAAATTAATGAAATTTATATGCTTTCATTATCAATGTGCATATAATATTATATAAGCATTACAACAAAATGTCCAAAGGTTGCAAGTTTCAACTATAAAATGACAAAAACATAGAAAATATATAGTTATCCCTAATTAGCATTTGCCTCTTGTAGGTTTGCATCAAAATTGGTGTCTGAGTCAGAGTCACTACCACTATGAGGGGTTGCATCATGCAATGGAACCCCCTCCCATGCCTCCTCATCAACCTGTATAGCATCTTCAGGATCAAAATTCTAACATGAGGTTAGAGTTTGGTGATACTTAGGGTTTTGTCAATCCTATAGCCACAAGGCACTATGTACAACCATTAATTTCTCCAATTGTCTAGAGGTAAGGTTGTTCCTCTTGACTGATTCAATTCCTTTTCGTAGTAGAGGAGCTGAAAACATATGAAAGGAGGTGAGTGGCAAGTATTCTCAACTCTAGTACATCCTTTCCATGCCATATCCACCATCCAATAGGGTTGGTTTGAGCTAGTGTAGCTCTATCCGTCCTCGCCTTTCGTTTGTTGAAGGTTGGACCCTATAAACTAGTAAAGGAAAGCCATTGTATGTGAAGTAAAGAAGACTCCTCATCAATATACATTTTTGGAAGGGCCTTCATGAGCCCTTTTTTCACCTCTTTATCATGAGATGGGGGCACTCTTATAAGACTAGTTACATACCATTTGGGATTTCGATCATAGGTTGCCATATGAAGTGGGGTGTTCATAGTGTGAAATAATCCACCCTTAATTTTTTTTCAAAATGCACTTGTTAGTGTTAGCCACATAGGAATGATAATTAACCTAGTAAGCAAACCTCCATTTTTTGAACACCTAGATCCTGATGTGGGCAAGGTGAGAGCATTCAGTGAGAAGGGGATCTTGCATTAACTAAAAATTCAAGCTAACTGAAAGTAAACACCTTCCACTTTTTGATCACCCAGATCTCGATGTGGGCAAGGTGAGAGCATACGATGGTAAGGCTTACAAATCTGAAATTCTATAAGCTACCACTCCTTTAGTGGGGTGAGTAATCAAACCAAATGTGTGAAAGTAAACCATCCACTTATTCAACGAGAATTACAAGAAGTAAGCAAATACTTGGTGGCAACCCAACCAATCAAAACAAAGTCATCCACTTGTTCAGCGGGCATAACTTGAAAGCAAATGAGAACTTGACCACTTATTCAGCGGGAGTAGCATGTCACATAAAGAAGCTCAACCATTTATTCAATAGGAGCACCACTTGTTTAGTGGGGTGAGTGAAGAGCACAAAGATATACTGAGGGGGGGGTGAATCAGTATAGCAACAAACTATTACCCTCTCAACTTTATCAATTTTTAAACTTCAACACAATATAATCAAGTTTACACCAACAATTGTACTTTATGTTTTTATATGAAATTACAAAGATTGCAGGCACCAACCTACTTCAATCACCACTTTTGTAGTTTAGTAGGCACCAACCTACAAGGAACACCAACCCCTTAATTTGGTTTAGTAGGAAAACCTACAAGGAGTATTAACCCCCCAACGTTCGTAGGCACCAACCTACAAGGAGTATCAACCCCTAACGTTCATAGGCACCAACCTACTAGAGGCACCAAGCCCCACTTTCCAAGCACCAACTTAGCAAAAATAATAACTTGAAGAATAATGTTCCACCTTCAATGTTGCTACTTCAACGGATGATGGATAATTAAGATCTCCTCTTCAATACTACTCTTCCACTTGATTTTATCTTTCTTGAATGATGTTCACATAAATCAGCATATGATGAATTCACTTTACAAATCTGCCTCTTATATTCACTTCATACAAATCTGCTCAACATGTAAAATTTATCTTGGCTTGCCCCTGCAATAGATGATGATTTTTTTCACAAATCTGAAATATATCTTCACAAAACTCTGCTTCTCAAATATCAAATCTGCATTTATTCTCTCATAAATACTTCATATATCTCTTTCACTTATTTCACTCCATCAATCAATATACTTTTCTAAATCTCTATTGAATCTGATTTTATATAAATCTCAACTTATCAAACAATGCAATTCTTGATAATGGATACAACCAATACAATCTCCTTATATAATCTGCAAACAATCTTTTAGACTTGGCTTTTCATTTGCTTGGTGTATATAATATACTTCTATCTCTTCCACCCACAAATTTGCATGTGTTCTCTTTTATATCTACATATATTTTTCTTTACAATTCTGCCATAAACTCTTATTCCTCACACCTCACTCACTCCACCTCTACACACATATTTTATTTATACCTTTGGTGTTTATAGATTATATCTTTCTTGTCCCACACCATACTCTTCTTCAAATCTGAGTTTGAATCATATAAATATTTTTGTCAAGCATTGTGCACCCTTTGTTGGAGCAATATGTCTCTTTGAATCTGCCTTTTGAAAGCTAAAGTTTGCACCTTTTCAAATTGTGAATTGCACCATTTAAAAGTAAGCTATCTCCTTTTTATTTAATCGCACCACTTCATTATCGTACCTTTTCAAATATCAACAACAGCAATTAAAGTATTGTTTTACTAAAGACATTTTGTCTTACATGAATAGGACTTATTTTATCTTATTCTTAATTCGTCTTTTTCTGCCTTTTGTCTTATTTACTTCCTTAAGTCATTCGCTGCATACTTTTCTTCTAGGAATCGTTGCCTTCTTTTTTTGTCTTATTTAATTTTTTAATTCTTTTTGTCTTATGTAACTTTGTCTTATCTGCCCCTTTTTGTCTTATGTGCTATCTGCCCATTTTGTCTTATGTGCTTTACTTAAATCTTATTTCTAGAACTATTTCATTATTTGCCTTGACATATAATGATTGTTTAAACATATTTCTTGTGTAATGCATATGTTTCATTTCTGCTCTCTTTAATGTATATATCTATTCTTTAACTATAGATTCGCATTCTGATATAACAAATATACTTCACTATCAACTGTTTGGTTCCAATTGCATCAACCTCATATGTAAAGATAATACAAGGAGCTTTCTTTTGTAGGCTGAAAAACCATCTCCAAATGTCTTTCGGTTGATAAACTTTAATCATCATTACTAATTATCTCCTTAACCAATTCCTTTTCCAACATCTCATCCTTGATCTATGTCTTAAGAAATGATGTCAATTGCTTATATTGAGTAAGATCGTTCCCTACTTGATCAACACTTCCAAAGTTCTACAAGGCAGCCACATGAACCTCTCTAACTTCTCAACTGCTTATATGTATTCTTTGTTATCTATCCTCTCCTTTTCTCACATCTGTCTTCTCATCAATTTCCTTGTATCATTCGATCATTAATTTCTCTTTGACATCAATGACAACTTGTTTTTTCATGTTTGACATCAATGACAACTCCAATAGTGAGTATCAATGTAAATACAATGAGCAATCACCAATGGTACTATCAATGGTGTTACGATAAACTCAATTAGAAAATGCTTCAAAATTAAACATGTTGTTATGATAAGGAAATGACAAAGACATGAAGCATAAACTCCCCCCCAAGATGCTAAAATGATAATATGAGAGCACCCCCACAAAATCTAAAAATTATACCTCAATGGAAGGTCCTCTAGAGGTCAATAGAAGGTCAAACAAGCTGCTGCTATAGGTTTGACACATAGGATAGCATACTGATATGTTCGAACAACAAGCTCAAAAATACCAACCAGTAATCATTGAATGAGCATAACTTCATCAATACTCCAAAGAATCACTCCAAACAACTTGCAAAGGGGGCTACTAGGCTAGGCGTCCAAGATGAGCTATGTAGCAACCCCCACAAGACTGAAACAACATCTACACTCACCAAAACTCCTTCCAGTTGGGTTGTATGACCTCCCTAGATGGGCGACCAGCAAGGAATAAATCAAACTCTCCACTAAAAAATATGATTTTTGGCAAGAGGGGGTGTCCAAGGATGTTGGTTCATTTGCACCAATACCCACAAAATGATATGAAGTCCTCCAACCTACATATGCAAACCATGTGGTACGGCCTAGGGCAGGAAAAGACAACCAGCAAACTAAAATCTTCTAAAATCACTTCCAAAATGCTCCAAATCACTGCAAGAAGAGTTAACACACCAAAACATAGCTAGAAGACATCAAAGCAATCCATAATCGAAAGAAAACTGAAAATATTTCACCAATAACTCCAATGGTGACTCTTGTAGTGATGCTAGGGAGTATCTCTCAACTCTAAAACTAAAGCAACTTTGAAGGTTTTCGTCTCCAAAGCCCTTGAAGGATTCAGTCCTCACTCCGACAGCACTTCGTTATCATCCATTAGCATGTCCATGAGAGAAAATGAGGGAGTATATATAACACTTTGAGACCCAAAAGTTTGAATAACTTTTCCCTCCAAAAGGGGATACCACACTTGGGGAGAAAATAAACTTTATTAAAAATCACTTAAAACCTTCATTTTGGTGTCTACTATAGTCATGCATCAAATTTTCTTTTTAAAAACAACTTAAGTTGTCACATGCTAGGCATGGGGGTCTAAGGGGCCTTTTGACTTCATAAAATTAACTCAAGTTGCAAATATTTCCTTTTTCAAACTCCAAGGATGGTGGAGACACCAACTGCCAAAAATATCAAGACACCATCAATTGAAATTGCCACCACTACCATAAATAGAAATCTTGCATTGAACTACTACCAAGACCATTGCCAGAAACAACACTTACTAGAAATAACATACTGCTAAAAATAGTAAGTGTGTCCAAACTCAAAATAAGAACATTCTGAGATGCAGTTGTGACTTACTAAAAATAGTAGTGAATGCCCACCAAGGATCTCAGAAAACCCAGAAAGACCCAGAAAACTCTTTGGAAAACTCCTACAATATCCTCCTGAAAAGTAGACGAGAAACCCCAAGAAACTTGAAATCCCTAGAAATGCCTCTGAGTAGCCTATGGGACTCCAGGAATAGGCTAACAGTCATTGGAAAGCTTAGGACCAAAATGGGGACATTACTACTCTCCCTCCCCAAGATTGCTTGTCCTTAGGCAATCACAAGCCATGCACTGATTGATTCTGACTAAAACTCAATATGACTCTAGAATCCCAAATAAGTCTGAGGAATCCATAGCTCCCCCAAATAGGAATACTATTATGCTAAGTACTCAAAATTGTAATCTCCTAAAGTTCCCTTGTAGGAAGAGCAGTCAATCTCAACAAGACCTTAGTTAACTCCATTGAGGATTGACCCCACAATCAAAACCCTATGGCACCCTATAGGAAAATTTGAGAAATTTAATGCTAACATCCTCATTCTTAGCTTCTTGCATTCCATCATCAAGGTCATAACTGAAAAATAATCTGCAGTCCCAAACATAAGTACAAGTGAATGGATTAGAATTGCAATTGATTGGTTCCTATACGCTCCTCCCACATGGATTCTGATTGCCCAAACTCAACATTCCCCTCATCTGAGACCACAAGTCAATCTTGCTAAGGGGCCGAATAGACTGAAAATGAGTATACTTACAGCTTTCCAAGTCTGAAATAGTCAACTTGAGGTCTGATTTTTGAAAAATCAGCACCCAAGAAGAAGAACAGCTGCTGCAACACTAAAAAAAATCAGCCAAAATGACACCTCTGCTCATGTCCATGCCTAGAAATGTCCTCTCAAGTGTCATCAACTCACCATAGAGCCAATATTTTCTCAAAATCTCTCTCCAATCCATTGGTGAGGACATCAATGGACTCATAAGATGGCTGCAAAGAGAGGTAACAACAACAATTTGTCCATGCCTATGATCTTGGGCATGAAAAAACTATCCCCAAGTGACTCCATCATGTTGGGGCTGCCAACAATTTATCAACTTGTGTTACATAACCCAAAGAAATTTGTGAACATTGGAAACCTCCTCACAAGGGCTCACCACACCAACATTATCAAATTCAAGATGATACTCCATTCCTTGTAGTGCATCCACAAGGCCCACCTCCTTATCACAAGGATCCAACCAATCACAACTCATCATAGAAAGAAGATCAATTAGAGATAATGGTTCTTCTATCACCTTGTCTTCATGCATCTCAAATAAAGGATTTGGAAATTTGAGCTCTGCTTCCATGTCAAATAGGGGATTATTGTGAGTTTAGTAACTATCTCCATCTTCCTGCTTGGACCTTATCCCTTGCATCATCTTGCACGTTACAGTGTTGGATTCCCTGTTAGTCATTCCTTTCAATACCACCTTTCGATCACCATCTTGGAATTTCAGCTCCAAGGATTTTATGTTCAAGGTGATTTCTCCTAAGGAACGAAGCCATTACATACCCAAAACAATATTTGTGCCTCTACTGTTGACAACATAGAAGTTGTCATTGAATTTGTAGACACGATCCTCAATTGTGGTATCATCCTAACACAAGACATTGTGTTACCATTGGCAACCATGACTCTGAAACCTCCAAATTTTTTTGTCTTGAGCCCACGTTGTGCTACAATATCCTTGTTAATGAAATTATGCATAGCACCAGTGTCAGTTAGAGCAACAACTTTCTGCCCTTTCAACAACCCTCTAAGTTTGAAAGAATTGCTTCTTTGAAGGCTACAATTCCTTGCAAGAGTGCCACCACTTTCCTTATCTCTTCTTTTAACCCTTCTTCTTCACTTTTCTCTGCTTCAGCTTGCTAGTCTGAATTTTTTGATTCTGATCCATTAGCTGAATAGGTCTCCAATTGACAGTTCTTCCCCTTTTCCCAACATTTGTGACCTGGGGCCCATGGTTCTTTGCATGTGAAACAAAGATTTTTCTTCCTTAGCTCTTTTTTGTAATCTTCTTCCACCTTCTTTGTGGGGTTTTATTTGGATTGAATGTTTTCCTTGCTATCACGCCTCTTGTCTCTATCATGTGAAAAGGTCTTAGGTGGAAATTTGTTCTTTGGTGTTGCAAGTTCCATGCTCCTTTCCTTATCATTTCATGAAGAGTTGGTAGGTCAAAAGCTTTAACCCAACCCTTCAATGGCTACATTAGCCCTTCATTGAAAAGGACTACAAGCCTCTTCTCCGTGATACCATGAACCATGATGGAGAGTCTCTAGAACTTTGAAATATAAGTGTCAAGTGAACCAAACTGCTTCAACTGCGTGAACTCTCTAAAATGTATTGTAGGATCTTTTTTGAATAATTTTATCAAACCCTTATTTTTTTGAGAGATTGAATCGTATTCATTCATCAACCAAAGGATGAAAACCCTTTTGGCCATCAGTTTTGTGGATGAAATCCCACCTAGCTGATTGAGTGGATTCATATATAGTTCACTATTGTGCTTAACATTTGTGCCATTTGATTCTACAGTGTTTGGTTATGAGCTTGTGGAGGTTTTTTTTGAATATTGAGACGTCATCACAAAAAATATTTAGTTATTATTAAAAGTGTGGAGAAGTTCTGGAAATTATCAAAATATTTCAACAAATAATATATACTTTGGAGTTTCCAAGAAATATTTATTTATGACTATGGGTTCGAAATGATTGTGAAATTATCAGAAAATAATTATAAAAATAAGTGTGAATCTCATTTTTACACAGTGTCATACCAAAACCCAAAGGAACAGGCAACGATCATATTTTAAAGCCTTTGGAAGGCTTTGTAAGGTGTCATGTGGGAAAATTTAGGAAGGTATTGATTCATCTCTTGGAAAAATCGCAAGGCATAAGCGAATCTTTGTTTCATTGTTTGGGAATTAAATTCCACTCCATTTTGCTAATCGCAACCCTTGGGAAGGTTTTGTGAGGTGTCATACAGATTACAGGAGTAGTAATTGTCATTGGAGCTGCCATAAAATAATTTTTTATTTTTATAAGATTTTGTATATATTTGATGCAGGGTTTTAATTAGTCAAATAAAATCAGATATTAAGGATTGTTAGATCAAAGAATTATTTCTGATTTTAAGTTACATCAGCATCACAATTGATAAGTTATTACAACAGACATCAATCCAATATATCAGCTATTATGACATCACAAAATGTACACTTATAGCTAATTGACAAATGGTTATAATTTCTGAATTTGAAATCAATTATTGAGCTCTTTTCCAACTGTTCATTAGAATGCTCGTGTGTCTTAATTTGTATAACAAGCGTTTGTGAATATGCCCATGTTTTGAAAGAGAGTTGTAGTTGTTCTTAATCATAAAATTCAGGAATATTGAATGGTTGTCAAAGTTCTACCAATTGTTTGACAAAATATCTATGAGCTTACATTGTGAAATTTTGCAAGTTTAATATATTATTTTAATAGGCACATTATAGTTGCATGATTATTGATGAAAATTGCAAGAATTGAGAAGAATATTCCATTTGGGATATTACACATCCAAGCAGGCTTTGAACAATACAAAATTTACTTTCTTTGCAATACCTCACTCTTATCTGATGCAATCCATCTGGTGAGACATATTATTCCTATGCACCATTATCCTTAGAGATCCATCCACTAATCCCCCCATCACCTATCTTCCATCCTAACTCTTCCCATCTCCTATCCTCCATCCTAACTCCTCCCATCTCCTATCTTTCATCCATAATCCTCCTGATGAGCACACAGTTATTATGAGAGGGGGGGGGAGTGGTGAATTAGTGTAACGTAATTTTTACCAAGTTAAAACTTTATCAATCATAATAACATTATTTACTCAACATCAATAATCATGCACATAAGAACACAATAACACACAATATTAACATGGAAACCCTTACGGGAGAAAACCACAACAAATCAATGCTTTTATATAAATTCTTCTTTTACAAATTTTGTAGGCACCAACCCCTCGTTCAATTTATGAGCACCAACCCACTAGAGGCACCAACCCCTCTTCAATTTGTGAGCACCAACCTACTAGAAGCACCAACTCCCATGACTGAATTCGTAGGTACCAACCTACTAGAGGCACCAACCTCCAAAATATTTTCCCTTCTTAAATTGCTCTTTTGACAAATGATATACATATAGTATCTTCACAAAATCTTCACAACTCTGCTCTATTCTTCTTCCCGTATTTTAAGCTACTTCAATGAACAAAGACCAATTGAACTAGTTTTAAGATCTTTTCAACACTTCGTTAAAATTTGTTCTAAGATATCTGCTCAAAATGTGCATATGGATCTGCTTGAATATGCTTTTAAATCTGCTCCAAATATGCTTATAAATCTGTTCTTAGATGATGCACGATATATGCCTTCTTTCATAAACCAACTTCTAGCATTTTCTTCAATATCTCCCTTCAAAATAATTCTACTATAAGTCTACTCTATGTTTGCTCAAATTCTCATGAATATCATTGCAAGGCTCTTATCTTATTACAAAAATCTGTTCATTATTCCTTACTCATAAAAATCTTCACAAATATGCTTCTGCAATTTATCTTCTCTGCTATGAATGATTTACACTATATTCCTTTTATTTATTCCCTGATCTGAGTGTGTCTTATAGATATATCTTTTTATTTCCACTCAATCATACCTCTTCAACCAAGAGGTGCATCTATTCCCCTTTTTTAAGCTATTGTTCATATACATTAATCATTTCTTTCAATATGCATCTCTGCTTATATCATAAAATATTTCATCGAGTCACTCACACTTTCTCCCAATTTGCAATCTCTATTTATACCTTATCAAAGGAGGCGATTCCCTTTGGAGACATATCCTTTCACCTTAAAAAACAAAACACTTCATTACCAATACTAATCACACTTCTTCAATTTAAAAACTGTTTTCCAAACTTCTTTTATGAATCACACCATTTTAAAAGTGAATAAGACAATTTTTTTCTTCTAGTGGGATGAGTAAGTCAGTCACAAAACTTTAATCGTTGTTTGAAGTGTTGCCTTAAACTTATCGCTGCTCCTTTCCTTAATAATATTTGATGCACTTTTATCTTTTTCTATTTTTATCTTATTTGTTTTTGTCTTTATACTAATCATCCCTGATGTTTATATTCTTTTGTCCTAAACAGCTACAGCCTTCTCACAAATAAATCGTTGATTCCTTATTATTAAGTGTTTTCCCATTATGAGTTTTATTGCATCTTTTATGCTTGGCTTGTTTTGTCTTATATGATTTTTGTCTTTTTCTTATTTTGTCTTATTCTTCTTCTTTTTTGTCTCTATCTTTCTTTTAAAACTCATTTAAACTTTGATTTTATTTAATACTCCTCCTAGTGAGCGCTTATTCAAGAATGGTGATACCTTTAAGGGTCAGCCATAAACATAAAATATTTAATCTGTTTATTTTTAATTGCTGCCTTTATTTATTTCAAAGTAACCCGATCATGTTTTGAACCTACAATGGTAGACTTTCCCACTCCTTACATTGCTTCGGGAGCCTGTTCAGGAGCAGCATTCACCTTTTGAATGTTTCTAATACTATTTGTAATAGTTTCCTTCCAAAGTGATAGTCTTGAGTGCAGTTCATTCCCTTTATCTCAATTATTATCACTGCTACCAAATCTCCCAAAAGGAATGCATCAATATCATACTCTAAAGGAGCCTTTGCTTGTTGTTTATCATTTCAACTTCAGATGATATAGTTCTCAAGTTATCTTGCAACTTTATATATTTCCTTTCTTGTTCTTTTGTAGTAGCCTTGAGTTGTTACATGAAAAAGCATCTCATATGGAGCCATATGAAGTATGTTTTCCAGAACTTTCCTTCCTTCATATGTCATGAACATAGCACATATCTAAACTATGAAATTTTTGATTGATAAGACAATCACTGCATTCCTCTTATTAAATTTTCTCTTTCTCTAACATTCCGTGAAGCTTCATTCGTATTCACACTGTCTTTCCAAGGCAAGCTTTTCATCTTTGAATAGAGTGTGGTCATTCATGTAAGCATAAGAGGTTTAACGTTGTTAAAAAAAAAAATCATCCTTTTACATTAGTGATCATAAACCTACAATCTTGTTTATTCATTTTCACATCAATGAAAATTCAAACAATGAATTCCTTTGACATTAATGATAAGAATCTCATTAATATTCCTTTGACATCAATAACAACATTTCCAACACCTCCATCCTAAATCTTCCCATTTCTTATTCTCCATCCACTAATCCTCCTATCCTCCATCCAAGAATCTTTCCACCTCCTATCCTCCATGTCCTAATCCTCCTATCCTCCATTTCCTAATCCTCCTATACTCAATCTAATAATCTTCCCATCCCCTATCCTCCAACTGATAATCCTCCCATTTTTTAACCTCTATTTGTTAATCCTCCCATTTCCAATCCTCTTCCCATCCCCCATCTACACAATCCACCATCATTTCATCCTTGTACATAATCTTGGTTTTCCCTTGTCATTAGTTACAAGCAAACGCCTACCCTAAACATGCTCCAATCCATCCACCTATCCTAAATGACCCCTCAACCTAACTCTAATCCCACTTGTCCTAAATCCCTCACTATCTAAATCTTCTCAAAGAAGTCCATCCAACTCCAATCAATCCTAATCCATGAAATTTTGCTAAGGTACCTCGCACAATATCCAAAAGAATCCCTTTGTTTTGTTCCTAGCCTCACTACAAACCTTGATCCACTTATACTCACATTATCGTCATAGGATACATCATTCCAATCCTTGCATTGTTCTTATTATTAATAAATGCTATCAACATGAAAGATTGTTCATAATAATCACATTGTTGTTATCATTAACAATGTTGTCATCATCATCATCATCATCATCAATCAACCAATCAGTGAAATTAGTTTTCAACTTGATTGAGGGTAAAATCCTTATTTGTCTTGTTGTGAATATTTGCTTGTTTGCTTGCATGTATTATCATCATTTGCATTTACCATGGCCCTTGCAGAGTATTGTCACAATGGCATCATGGTCTTCCAAATCATGGTTTCATAAGGCATATGCTTGCATGCGACCTTTTCTTTTGGGTTAGTTGTCTACACACTTGGCACATTGTCACCCTAGTTCTTATACCTTCGTGCAAAAAAAACACACATCATAAGACCTCTTCCATAGTAAGGTCCATAACATCAAGTGCAATATCAAATAAAGGTTGCTCAAGTTGTTGCAACATGACAACCATCCCCCAATCCATCCATCTCTCCATCATCCTAATTTAACTATCTACTCATCCTAGTCTATCCATCCTTCTCCTAAAATTTCTATCCTTTTATCTCCTCCTATCATCTAGCCTCAAATCCCTTCATCCATTTCGAGAGCACACCCATGCTCTTCAAACTTACCTATCCTATTTAGGGGGCATATAAACCTCTCTTATCCCCATGTAAGAGGAGTCACATATCTCCATTCCACTTCCTTGTGTGTCCTCACATGTGAGAGGACACATGTCATAAGTCCCATTTCCCTATGTGTTCACACACGTTTACGAGGACACTTGTCATAGATCCTACTTTCCTATGTTTCATCACATGTGTGAGAGGACACTTTTCATAGGTCCCTCTTCCCTATGCATCCTTTCACATGTATGAGGAATCACTCTCCTCCCTTGGATTTAGTCAAACCAATCCTATCCCTTCATATCTTCTTGATTCTTTTCTTCCCTAATTGCACCAATCAAATGTTGCCACTTGATGATCTCTCATCCACCCTAATCTCTCATGAATCCTCCACAATTGATCTTGAAATAAAATCTCAAGCATCCATCCTCCATCCTCAACATCTATAAACCAATCCCTCTCCAAGTCATTCCATCATCACACTCCATTGAAGACTTCTCAAAGCTTTGGGTAGACATTTATCCTCTTCTCGCTCAATTGGAGGTATGATGGAAAGAAAAATACAAGCTCTTTTCACTGCATTTGTCTTTGTTTTCTACTTTGATTTCTATAATAAATAGTGGCCTCCCACCATTGCTTTTCAATGCAAGCCAATCGTTGAGATTTCTTGTATGCGCTCTCTAAATTTCTTTAGAAGAGGCATTAGGCATATCCAAGACATATATCCAATGGCCACTTCTACTTAGCTTTCATGGCCACAAGCTAAAACCAAGTTTAACTTAAAATTGTGGATAAGGCGTCTTTCCAAACAATAATGAAAGCAATTCCTCCATAGTATTTGCACAAAATCTCGATGCAATCTACTAAACCATGGTGAAAGGATTGGAAGTGGTGTTTTGGAACCTCTTTACATAACCAAATCCCCAACAAAGGAAATAGGTGGTTATCTCCACATTTATCTATGGTTTAGAAGTTGAATTCAAGATGGTCTCTTTAATCCCCATCTTTTGTTTGGGATAAACACTTCCACACAATCTAGAAAGTAGTTATGGGGTCAAAGATTTTGTAATTTTCCTAGTGCTTACTTTACCTGGGTCTTCCTATTGGAAAATTTTTAGCAAATTTAGGTGTGTCTAACCCCAAATGCCCATTTTGTAGGCAACTTGAAAGAATCAAACATTTGGTTTAATTATGTGCCCATCCACAGTCAGTTTGGTTGGGGATTAATTATTTTTTCAAGCCTTTTAAAACTAGAGGCCTTCATAGTGTACAATATTCTATTGGGCAATGTTGCCAAATTTTTGACACAATTTGTCCAACTATGGCATGCTTTCAGATTGGAGGTTATTTTTATCATTTAGAAAGATATAAATGCTACTATTTGCTTTTGTTTCTATTGATTATAGTTTTTCTACTTACTCCAAATAATTGGTGGTCTAATATTCTCATGCAAATTGAAGTTAAACCCAACAAAGTGGCCTCGGAGGTGGCACAACTCTAGAATCTTCTTGATCATTGGTGATTGGTGGCATGCCATGATTGCTAGGGATGCAAAATATGTTTAGGACGTATCATGGTTCATTTTGAGCAGGAAGTTCACTGCTACAAAACACTATTGGTATGTTGGCTTTATTGTTTTATACATTCTTTACAGTAGAACCCCAACCAAAATATCATTATTTAAAAATGGTAAATTTTTTGAACATTTGTTGCCTCATTTTAAGGTAAGTTTTTAGAGCCTTGAATAATATCCCATGTTTCTTCCCCTAGATCAAGAAACAAGACAATTTTTCTTCAAATATTTAAAGAATGTGGTGAGTAAAGGACTCTGAAGTAAGATGGAAATGACATAAAGTTATTTGGAAAACAAAAAATTGTTCAACTCAACGTATTAGGTTGGTTGGTAATACATTAAGGTTAAGCTATCTAAGCATGATTGTGTAATGGGGTATTATGGATGCTTTCTCTTTCTTGGCAGCGATCTCTTCTACAACATTCTTGGATAATCATTGGAAACTGCAAGAGACTGACATACAATTCAGTTGTCAATAATCAATTTCCTCAAGAGATGACACAAAGTTAATTTTAAAGAGACTTCACTCGGTAAAGTTATGAATTTGACAAGTTTTGGCTTTGATTATACAAGCTAACCCTTCACTAGTTTTGCAACGATGTGAATACACTACCCATTGGAGTGTGGGTCCATGTGCTTCCTTTCTCTATCTATGTGGGGGAGATTCTTCGTGTAATAATAATGCTCATTTAAATGTAAATGTATTCTTGTCTATCTATAAGATATATTTCTTGAAAAGCATAAAATATCAAAATTAATATGATAGTGAAAGACTACCATGTCTATAATTATCACCTCTTCACTAAGTGCATTATTGTTATCCTCACACCAAGTTAGAAGGCCGTAAGGTTTCCTATATTTTCATTTGAATAGTTTATGGATGGTAGACAACCTTGCATATCATTCTAGTTTGAAGTCACAAATAGATGGTTATTTGAATATTTATTACAATTTATGCATCAAAGGTTGAGTCGCTACTTTGTGTAAGTACAAGTCACAAAGCACCTCTTACTAGATTAATCCATGTAGTCAGCAACTCCACCATTTTCATTACTTCAGATTTTTATATCTTAGCAAATGCCATGTGAAATTATTAAAGAGTTGTCAAAACTTTTAGATACCACAATGTGACAATACAATTTATGTTGATTACACAGTAATTTTCTTAAGGAAACATGTCACTTTTTTGTGAAATAATTTCATTGTAACAGGTTATTGGAAATGAAGAAGTATATTCCTCTCTTTTAGTCATCAACTTACAAAATTTGAGGACTTAGAATATGAGAACAATTAACTGATTGAATTCTACAAAAAATATTGCATATGTAACACAAAGAACAAAAATCATAGACAATACAAGGTAAATGGAGATAGAAAATAACATAGAAAAACCCTTTGTGGGTAAAAGCTCCAACAAAAATATGAGCTACACTCACTTATGTACTTCAAATAGGCTTGTTACAATTCATCTCCAAAGTTTGCAAACACTATTTAAAGACCAATTACAACACTCCCAAAAATTTCCAGCTTTTGTAATAAAATATCATAAAAATGAGCAAAAACCACTCACAAAATGCTCCCAAAGCTTGAGTTACAAGACTCAAATGACTCCCAACAATTCTTTAGTCAACTTTAACATGAATCATCAAGAAAGAAGAGTAAGCCAACAAAATGTAATGTAAGACACTAAATGACACTTACAATTGTACAAAAATGAATTTGTTGCTTTTGCAAGTAAAAAATATTGTGATGAATTTGAATTTGCCACTTCCCATGATGAATTTCTTGCTTCATCGACCATCTTCGACCTAATTCTTTTAGAAGCCATAGCTTTTGCATAATGATTTGAAAGAAGGTCCCTTCCTTTTTGAAAATGTAAATGTTTTCTAGAGGAATTCAAATATGCAATCATATTCAACTTTTCAATCATTGTTTTTAACCTAGAAAGGTATCTCCATTGCCAAGGAATGTCCAAGATGTATCATACCATCCCAAACCTTCTCAAACATTAAATTGTTGGAGTTAAATCCTCAACCCTACAACTCCCAAATATCACTTGCAAAAAACACTCATCACAAATAGAGTGAAAATGTGATAGAATTTTTGTAATAGTTAGTTTTTTGATGCAAAAAAAAGTGAATCATTGTGAATAATAGAATAATGATAAATTATTCTTGATAAATGATAAGGAAACCTTAGGAAAAGATTAAGTTAGATCATGACATGTGTCTTAATCCAATGATTTCAAACAAAAAAGCATGACTTAAGTAAGATTAAGTATGTTAGTGTAAAAAGAGACCTAATAATTAAATGATTAATCAAGAAAATACATTTTTACTCTAATACACCCCTTAAGTGTAACTTAGGAAGAAGCTAAAAGCTCTAATAACAAATGCTTAAAAAACAAAAAATGGGTCTTGACAACTAGGCCTATTGGCAAGAGAAATTGGGAAAGTACAGTCTGGAGATATGTATCCTGGTACTCCATGAGCAATATGTTTATACCATAGAGAATACAGTAAGAGAATCAACACATGTGCAATAGGAATCTATAAGGTAATGACATACAATATCATAATATCAAAAGAAATGTTTTTGATAAAGAAAACAACATTTACAGGGTGTTGTACCCTTTACACGGAGAGCCCACAAGGCCAACAAGAAGCTAGTTCAAAACAGGACATGAACTAGAAAGAGAAATAAAATAGGCCTAATGGGCCACACACAGAACATAAACAAAACATGAACAACTGATAGACAACCTATCGAAAGAAGAACGAGGCCTAGACAACCCCATAATCAGAGGGGACATATTTGTCTCCCAAAACCTGAGGCCATGGTTTGGGGAGCCATCTTTTTTCTCTAGACAACAAACTAGGAAGGCTAGGAATCGAAGTCCCTCAAGCGAGGCAAGATGAGCGGCTGCTCAACAACCACCAAGGACAAAGAGCCACCACACATCAAAGCCGACATTGTAGAAGAGGAGTTAGGAGCATTTAGCAGATCAACAAAAGTGTTCATCGAGGGATGGGTAGGCTTTGTTAGCACAACAACAACAGTTCGGGGCAACAAAAGTTCCACCGAAGGGATAGCCGGAGGAGGATCCTAAGGAGACCCAACCTCCAGAGGGAGCATCCAAAGAGGGAGAGCCCACCGTGAGATGGTCCAGGAGAGCATCCTTCCACTAGGTAGCAGCGCCCTTGTGGTGAGCAAGAGGGAAGCCAAAGGCCAGATGGCCAACAGAGAAACATCTCCTACATTGAAAAGGGAGCCCCTCATAGTCTAGAAGTTGTTTCCAAGGCCCGTCCTCCACCATCAAGACCACATCACCATGGAAAGGTTTGGAGATGTCCAAATTGATTAAAATATGAGCCACCATAGTATGCCTAAGATACCGAGATGTAGAGTCCACCTTCAAAAAGCAACCAATGGCATTGCCAATAGCTTTAAAATAAGAGTCCTCCCAAAATTGGAGAGTGAGGTTCAATAGTAAGACCCAAACTAGTCTAATATTCAATGGCTCTGTAAGAGGATTGAAAGAGCGAGACCAAGGCCGAATGAACATATTTATACATCCATAACACACATTTTTCTTATAACTCATTTATATTATATTATAGTAGATAGAAAAGGGCAGGTCTAGTCTTTACTCTGGTAGTATGTTATCCTTTCTTATCCTAACATTTCTATCTCTATCTATTATATATGACATATATATATATGTGTTCCCTTGAAGGGACATGACTTCTAGTGACTAATATCTTCTCCTGGTACCGCAATCTTCTTCTGGTACTCTGTGGTATGTTATACTTCTGCCCTTGACCTACTAACATCATCTCCCCTTTTAAAATGATGTCCTATCCTCAAGACATGTTGCTCAATTGAGAAGGATATTCTAATATTCTATCTTCAGTCTTGCAAAAATAGCAATCCAACGTGCATGTGCCTATAGGAGTGTGCCTATTTGTGCTTGTATTTGGGCTAATGTCTGTTCTAATTCTCAGAGAGTGGTTCAGATGGTGATGTTGGTTATTTGCTTTGCTTCTTTCAAAATTAGTTGGAGGAATCTCAACTTGTTATTGACCGTTTCCCTTAGTTGTTGTAATTGCTCTTTGACCAACTCTTGTTCGTTATGGAGTTGTTGGAGCTAGATGTGTAGATGCTCTATGTTGTCCCTTATTGCTTCGATCAGGTCTTGTGGGGGGTTGTAAGTCATTTGTGCTATTTGATCCTTCGTCTACGTGATCTGGTTTTGGAGGCTCCTTGTTGTGTTGGGTTACTATAAGAAAAAGTGATATTATTATGATGGCCTTGATGTTTTCCTTAGTCTATTTGATTTGTTTCTCCAATTGAGTTTTTGTGGTAGTGCATCTCTTAATGAACTGCTAGATGTTCTGCTTAGCAAGTTCATCCTAGGCTTCCTTCCTTATATTGTCCTTTTGGGATGTTAGGTCCGTTTGTAAGCCGATCACTAGTTGTAGTTGCAGTAAAGGGAGGGACTGATCCTTGGAAAAATGAGGAATAGCTTTTTGGAGTGTCTTTATGGCCTCTTGCAACTGTTCTATTTGTTGCACATGTTCTTGGAGAAGTTCTTCTTTTGGCAGTGTTGTGGAAAATGTCCAATAATCATAACTTTTAAATGGGTGATATTCTAGATAGATTCACTTGGGAGCCCACCAATGGTACTTGGAGCAATTGTGGATGTGGTGCCAATTGGATTTGTTGTTGTTGAGCTAGAAAAATTTTGATGGTTGAGATGGTATCCAATGGAGTGGATACTTCTCCAAAGTCATCTTTATTCTTTTTTGTTTCTTCCCTAGAACCCCTTGTGTTTTCTTCCAGTTCCTCCATTTTCTCTTTTGTTATAGCTCTGGTTTCTTAAGGAACAATATCTTTTGGAATCAAACCTTCCTCCTGCTCTGAGTCCTTGTTCATTTCTTTGTAGAGCTTCCGAGTAGCCTCCTCTATCTCCTTCTAGAGAGCTTCCGTGTCTGTTAGATCATCTGTCATGAGTCTATCGACTCAATGCTTAGTTTGGAGTTCTTTTGCTTGTGCTTGTGCTAGAGCTTGTTTCTATTCTTCTGTCATGTTTGGGCTTATCATGGAGATGGGTTGTTCTTTCAATTCTTCATCATGGGCTAGATCCTTAGCTCTTTTTTCCCTTATTGCTACTACAATTTCATTTGGAAATTCTTTCATTTCCTCCTCGAGGCCTTTATTAAGGTAATTTACATA
This sequence comes from Sequoia sempervirens, assembly GCA_007258455.2. Lineage (NCBI taxonomy): Eukaryota > Viridiplantae > Streptophyta > Pinopsida > Cupressales > Cupressaceae > Sequoia > Sequoia sempervirens. The sequence goes on from VDFB02299534.1 coordinate 36,407, forward strand.
CCTTACCAAGCTTTGAATTATTTTGTCTTTATTTCCCTCATCATACTCATGAATTTTTAGGATCTGCGGTAGCATCACATGATGAACAATGGCATTAAACATTCAAGCACATTGAGTGACTCGCCTGAGAGTACTGGAGATCATTGCTACTAGGTTCTCTCTTGTCTTTTCTTTTGTTGCTTTTATTTGGTTTGAGGAGTGCTTAGAGTCCTTTGTTTTCATTGCATTTTTTTGTAAAGGTTGCTTGACCTCTTGATCTTCTTCCTCTGAGATCTCTTCTACCTCGACTTCCTTTGTATCCTATTTCTCCCTTTGGGTCCTCTATGTTTTCCTTGTCTGTCGAGTTATTTTTGGGGCTAGTGGTGGTTTCCCAGATTAAGAGGCTATTGGTGTCGACGTTGAAGGTCCTTTGATGTTCCCGGTGGGATGGTCTGTGAACTTGTAGCCCTTCTATTGGAAGGTTCTAATTGTGTCAAGGTGGCAATTGTTGGTTTCAATCCTCCTTCCAATATGCCCTATTTCTTATGAAGTTTCTTTTTATTCTTCTCCAAGTCCCCTTGTGTCTCCTTGTCAATCTTCATGTCCATGACTTCTTGGTAAGTCTTGAACCTCTCTGTGTTGGGATCCCTTGGGTTTTGAAGCAAGGTTGTCACATAGGCATCTATTTCTTGAGGGGTGACCTTGTGTGATAGTGTTAGAATCCATACTGTGCAAGTCTTAATCACCTCCATATAGGTGTAATCTTTGTCCACCAAGAAAGTTATGGTATTTTCATATTGATTGGATGATAGATAGGGGACCCGGTTCCTTAATTGCATTTGTTCCTAGAAGGTTTTGAAAACTCCCCAGTATGCTAATTTTCATGGTTGAAATTCTCAAATTGATGGGTATGGTACTTAATTTGGGAAGCTATGGTCTAGTTGAGTTGCTAGACCTTACCCTTGAAGTTGGGTAGTTCATTCAGAAAATAAAACATTAGACAGATAAGTAATGTTTTGTATCAGGAGTGGTACCTAGAATTCTTGATCTTTTGCAAGTTCTTCAACAATTGTTCCCTCATAACCTCACACAAATCGAAGTCTTTGCCTTCAACCACCATCTGGTATGTGGTGTGGATAATGGTGGCGGTGTTGATGTTATTAGCAGCGTCAAGCTGCTTCTTCTAGGTCCACAATTGAAGATAATTCAAATGTAGCCTAATGGCTATTTGAATTATATTTATATTCTATCTCTTGGCCGACTTAAGACGATCGAAGAGACATGTCTTTCATTAAAAGGAGATTTAATATTTGTTTATTGGAAAGTCGTCACTTCATCAAGGCTGACATCTCTTCATAATGAGGCATGAATTCAAGAGGCATGCCATTCTAAAAGGAGGCCGACTTGATCACTTGAAGAGATGCATTACTCTTCCTTTTGTATATATACACATTCAATCCTTGCCTTGTATGATCTATATTCAGTTCTATATTATTATTTTGGAGTGAAGTGTGAATCATCTAAGGGAGAAAGTGATTTCTGTAGAAGAGCAGTTTGAGTTTCTTGAGCATATTGCATCATTGTGTTGATGTGTTTGCATTAGTTTGTGGTGCTATTGTTTGGCCTTCATATCGGCCCTTGTAAAGGAGACAATTGTGTTGACATCTCAATATATAAGTGATATATTGTTGCTAGGTTTTTCTCCCTCAAGTGGAGGGTTTTGCCAGGGTATCTACTGTGTTCTTGTGTTTGATTTTGAATTAATTTATGTGCATTAAATATGATCCTAAAACTAACATGGTATCAGAGCAGGTCTAAGAAAAGATCTGATCAGAAATTGATTACAGAAAAATTATGAAGTTGGCAAGTGTAGAAGTCTCCTTGTTGACCATTGAAGGTCATAGCCCCTAAGGTGCTCCCTATTTTGAGAATTGAGTTGGAGTTACAATAGAAGAATGTAAGTAATTGAGTAGTCATGATGTACTTTGGCCACATAGTGGGTCTGTCCAAGTTGTTCTCAGGCTCGAAGGTGGCATTGGTGGTGCGACATGATGAAGAGCCATATCCATCACGACAAGAGAGGAGTCGTTGGACTATGGCCACCCCTTGTGTGAGCATTACCCACACACTTCTCTGTAGATCATGCCTGTAGCGCACTCATCCCACATCCATTTCCATGTCGGGAGTCTACAACATGGATTGTTGAAAGCCACATTTGTCACTATAGTAGTAGGAGCATTGAAATATTCAAATAAGTGGGAGTTGACACAGGAAATATATGAAGGAGAAGCGACAACCTTGTTGGATGCAGACGATCATCTGCAGGGGAGGCTCGATTCTAGAATCAATAGTTTTTACAGGGGACACCTGACAATGTGTCTCCAACTCCGCTAAGTGCGAGTTGATTTTGACTGCCACCATTGTTTGTCACTATATTCACAAGTAGTCGTGTCTGTTCATTGGGAATCAAGATCATTTCACTGGCGTGAATCACTTTGGACTGGAGTGAATTTGCACTCAGAAGAATATTGCCAGGCGTTGCTTATCTTTGTGTCGTCAATCTCTAGGAATCCTAGTTAGGGTTCATTCTGGAATACGAAAGATCTTACAGAATTACCTTATAACCTCTGACTTCCATGGTGGAGACGGGAAATTCTTTCAAACAACATTTAACTGAGTCTTATTCTGTTGATGTTCATGTTGGTATTCGTCAAATGCCGTGAAGTCATATATAGTCGACTAGGTAGACTCGAGACTTTCTCATCTTCAATATTTTTGATCAATTCATTATTATCTGGAAGATATGAGATCCACAGTCTTGCTATGCTCAACTTTGATATTGATTCAGAGTATTTTCCTTGAGTCGGTATAAGGCAATCGCATCATACTGATCTATGCATGTTTGTCATGAGTACAGAATGGGAAAAGATCACGATTCAATTGTGACCTCTAGTTTCAAGTAGTGCAATACTATTGGAGATAAATATCAAGTAGCACAGTACCATTCTAATGATTCGTGTGGTGCAATACTTTTTCCAGTCAGATTTCTTCTGGAAAACCTTAATCCTGCAGATTTTGAGTGGCTCACTATGGTAGAAATATGTTAGATTCAATGGTCTTTAGAACATTGCACCTACATTTCAATCATTGCTACTCTCAAATCTTGGAGCCTTGTTAAGGGATTTATTTCTATAGAAGCCTATGGAACCTTAATTTTCTGAAGTCATAAAGGTGGTTCATCTTTTGGGAAATGTGACAAGTCAAGAGTCTGCATTGAGAGCAACAACGATTGACACCACTGTAAAGGGCAGAGAGCAGATATTGTGATCGTTGATATCGATCCCTCAGTTTCTGAATACATAATTTTGGCTTCATTAAGATAAGTAATGCATGGTTGAATAATGTTCATGAATTGTTGTATGGTTATTAACTCATGTTATAACATTAAGAGAGTAAATCATGTATGCTTCTACCAGTGCTATTTATCTTCGAAATAGTTGAGTACTTATATGAACTATTAGTAATCTCTTCTTAATGTGCATTAGGATGGACCAAGAGATTGCTTTCAAGAGAAAAGTATGGAGACACTACTTGCCACCATGAGTCTGAGTGAATAACTGAAGACATCTCTTCAAAGAGGAAGAATTAACCTTCAGAGGGAGTTCTATGACTTGCCGAGAACAAGTAAGGGTTGCAGTGTTGCAAGGCCATATGCTAAATCCTTGAAGTACATCTTCAATAGTTGAGATTAGAATTTCTCAAGTCAGTCAACCTGGTCTTAACATTGGTAGAGTGATCTAGGATGAGGTCAAAGAGGACAACCCTGAATCTCTACAGAGGTGTGCATTGGAAACCATTTCTCTAAGGCAAGCGTTGCAGGCAATCTTAGACGATGAAGTCAGAAGATTGATGCAAGTACTTAAAGATTCAGAGGGAGCCTACTGAACCTAAAGAAGATGGGAAGTATACTTAAGAGGTTTGGTATGATGGATTGCAAATCCATGTCTACACCTATGGATACCAACCTACATAAGTTGAAGGAGGCTGTAGCTAGTTCAGACGTGGTGGATCCCACGATGTACAAGCAGTTGATTGGATCTTTGATGTATCTAGTTAACACTAGACCTGATATTTGCTATGCAGTGAGTGCACTTAGTCAGTTCATGTGTGAACCGAGGCAAGTACATCTTGTTGCAGTGAAACATATCTTGAGATACTTGCGTGGCACAATTGGATATGGGTTGAGATATTCTTCAGATGTGAACTTGGAGCTACATGGTTATACTGATTCTGATTGGGCAGGAAATGTTACTGATTGGAAGAGCACCTCTGGATGTTGCTTCAGTTTGAGATTTGCTATGATTTCCTGGTACAGTAGGAAGCAATCATCTGTAGCATTGAGTATAGTAGAGGCAAAGTATATTGCAGCTTGTGTGGCAACTCAGGAAGCAGTGTGGCTTTGTAAGCTCCTCACAAGAATGTTTGAACAATCAATGGAGCCTACTATCATTCATTGAGATAACCAGAGCTTTGTGAACCTTTTTTTCAATCCTATGTTTCATGACAGAACCAAGAATGTTGAAATAAAATACATGAGATATGGTATTGAGGAAAGCTATACAGTTGAGGTATATTAGCACTAGTGAGCAAACAACAGACATTCTCACCAAGCCTCTCTCCAGAATAAAGTTTGTGTACTTTCGAGATAATCTTGGTATGGTGGAGATTCCAGCCTTAACTGAGAAGGAGTTTCAATATCAGTGATCCTCTATAATGAGTTCTTCTCATTGAGAGAAGTTTGAGGTGAAATCCCTTGATAACGAGTTCTTCTTTGTAAGAGAAGTTTGAGGTGAAATCCCTTGATTAATAAGTTCTTCTCTATAAGAGAAGTTCAAGGTGAAATCCCTTGACTCCACCCTTTGGGAGAGCCATGGTGGATGTCATGTGTGTGACTCCATGATAGCATCATGTGAGAGAGTCCGTGAGGATTTTATTGTACTTGTGTTTCATCCTCTGGGAGATCCATGGTGAAAGTCATGTTGAGGTGACAACATCACACAAGTGATGAACACTTGTACATACCATACATGGTTGTAGCCATTATGGTTGATATCATGTTGAGGTGATATCTGATATCATGATGAGGTGATATCTCTCTTTTTTTACATATGGTTTTAGCCATTGTGGCAGACATCATGATGAGGTGATATGTCTTGTACAGCTGGAAGTATCATCCCTAGCTGAGAGGGAGTGTTGATGTTATTAGCAGCATCAGGCTGCTTCTTCCAGGTCCGCAATTGAAGATAATTCAAATGTAGCCTAATGGCTATTTGAATTATATTTATAGTCTATCTCTTGGACGACTTAAGATGATCGAAGAGACACGTCTTTTATTAAAAGGAGATTTAATATTTGTTTATTGGAAAGTCATCACTTCATCAAGGCCGACATCTCTTCATGATGAGACACAAATTCAAGAGGCATGCCATTCTAAAAGGAGGCTGACTTGGTCACTTGAAGAGATGTGTTACTCTTCCTTTTGTATATATACACATTCACTTCTTGCCTTGTATGATCTATATTCAGTTCTATATTATTCTTTTAGAGTGAAATGTGAATCATCTAAGGGAGAAAGCGATTTCTGTAGAAGAGCAGTTTGAGTTTCTTCAGCATATTGCATCATTGTGTTGTTGTGTTTGCATCAGTTTGTGGTGCTATTGTTTGGACTTCATATCGACCCTTGTAAAGGAGACAATTGTGTTGACATCTCAATATAGAAGTGATATATTGTACCTGGGTTTTTCTCCCTCAAGTGGAGGGTTTTCCTAGGGTATCTATTGTGTTCTTGTGTTTGATTTTGAATTAATTTTTGTGCATTAAATATGATCCTAAAACTAACAAACGGTTGTAGAGTCTTCCCGGTTGGTGTAGTAAACTTTACAGGCTATGCCCATTGCTACATACCAAACTCCAGGGTTGGTAATTGTCTTCAAGCTCAAGCTCTTTCCAGCAAATATGGCTCTGGTCAACTTCTCTACTTCATTGTTTTTAATTGATTTTTTGGCTAAAATACCTCCTACCACTCTCAACCCAATTACAACATGGATGGTCTCTTTCATGATTATATCTATCTTGTCTAAATACATGAAGTCGTTGTGTACTCGACATAGCACAATTCAAACCCATTCCTCCTCATTATAGAAGTCTGAGTAATCTTTCCACACATCCAAGCTCTTTTAGCCAATCTCTATGTACTCTAGCACATAGGATTTATTCTCATCCTCCAGTAATTGGCGGTTAAGGTCTTCTAGCTTGGTGTGGTTGATTTTTGCAATGGGTTCATGGATGTATTTTTTGATATCTTCTAGGTAGACAACATTGTGCAGTACTATTGAAAATTCCCCCTCTTTGTCAGTTATCATTGCTTTGAATGGGAACCATTTGAATGTTGGTTTGGGCTTCTCAGATATGTGAATGACTATGAGAGCGTCCATTTTTAGTGCAAGGCAGATTTTTCAAAGAGCTTTTCTTGGAAATTTTCTATCTTACTTGGTAGATGATTAGTGGACACTTTGCTTGCAATTGCATTTGTGAAGAATGGAGTAGGAACTTGGGTCTTTATAGAATTTTGGTTAGTGGGGTATGAGTTGTAGCATAGTGGATTGGTAATTGAGTCTTTAATGATTCATTTGGTCCATGGGTTTTCCAAGCCATTGGTTTAATTTGATGGATGACATGTGTATTTTGATCTGTGATTTTTATCAGTTCGAGACTATGTTACAATGTATATTTGGTGGTCTTAATGTGTTTTCTCTGGTAGTAGATAATAATGTTGCAAGTTTTCACTATTAACATGTCCTACTACAAGTGTCCCATCTAGTTGTCAAAGTTTGACCACTCTTGATTCATTAATGTGATGAGTGTAATAGGGTCCTAACCATCAGACTTTTAGCTTCCCTAGTTTCTTAAATTTTCTATTATATAGTAGCACTAAGTCCCCTATTTAGAATTTTTTTCATCATAATTTTTAGTTGTGCCATGCTTTCTACCTTTTTCATTCCAACTACATAATTCATCAAGTTTTTCCAATTCTTCTATTCTTGTCATTAATGATTCATCTTCTTCTAACTACAAAGTTAGTGTGGTACATATATTAGGGATTATGAAATTCATGGGTATGATCACATCTAGGACATATACCAATTGAAATGGTGTAATTTTCTAGTTCTTTTGTGGGAGGTTAGGTATGCCCAAAGTAATACTGATATATTAACATCTTAGTCCATATGGTTTCCATCACACATTTTTGTTAATGCTTTCCCAATTATTATTTTTAAGTCTTCACTGGCCCCATTTTCTTGCGGGTGGTATGGAGAAATTTTATTGTGAGTTATCATGAAATTTTGTAGCAACTCTTTTATCATATTGTTTATGAAGTGCTTTCTCGTATCACTAACTATGCTTAACAGGCATCCATATCTAGTAATGATGTTTTCATATAAAAACATAGTGGCAGTTCTTGTGGTACAGTCTCTGGTTGGTTCTGCTTCTAGCTATTTTTTTAGATACTCCATGTTGATTATAATGAATTGAGTGTTTGAGTGTTTTGTTAGTGGATCGATTGGTCCAGTGAAATCTATCACCCATTTCTCAAAATTATTTTGGTCCACTATCGATTTTAGGGGAATCTCATCCTGGGTGATAGGTTTTCCTATCATTTTGTAGATGTTGCACCCCTTTGCATAGACTTGGGCATCTTTATGTAGCATTGGACACGATAGGCCTACTAGTTTTACCCTTATTGCGATAGATTCTCTGAAGTTACATCCTTCGACAATCCCGCTATGTGCTTCTTGAAAAATGGATTTTCTTTCATGGTTATAGACAACTCTTCTTAGGATGATGGTTTTCCCTCTGTGGTGTAGTTCTACTTCTATTAAGGTATATGGTGTTTCTCTCCATGCCAGTGATTTTTTATCTTGCAGAGATAGGTCTTTTGGGAACTCTCTGGTTGGTAACAAGATAACAATATCTTCTAATTCTTTCGGTACCATTGTAATGCAGAACAAGTGTGTACCGTGTAACTCTTCTCCATATACATCTAGTTTATCACCGGTTTCAATCCATGATAGGTAATCCGGTCATTGGTTGTTCTTTCTAGGTTTTACCATTATTTTAAAATTAAATTCTTGGAATATTAACAACTCTCTAGATATTGGGCCATGAGTTACCAATTTTTTGAGTAGGTATTTAAGGGGTTAATGATCTACAAAGAAGGTGAAAGTGGTGTGTAGTTAATAATGTTGGTACTTTTGTAGGGTGTATACCATTGCCAATGCTTCTCTTTTTGTGGTGGTGTAATTCTATTTTTTTATAATTTCCTACTAGCAAATGCTATAGGATTATCTTTATTCCCCTTTGGTTGGGTGAGCACTACTCGTATTGCTATTCCAGAGGGATCTACATGAACATGGAAGGGATTATTCCAATTTGAAAAGATTATGATTGGTGCCTCTACAATTTTTTATTTCAAGGTGTCAAAGGATTTTTGGGCTTCTTCATTCCATTCGATGTTTCATCCAGTTTTATTTTTCAGGAGATCCTCTAATGGTGTTGCAATTCCAACATAACCTTTAATTGTTTTCCTGCGATATCTTGTGTATCCTAAGAATGTCTTGACTTCCAAAGCATTCTTTGGTGGTGGAAAATTTAAGATCAGGGCCACTTTCATTGGGTTTACCATATCCTTCTTTACATATAATGTGGCCTAAGAATGTCCCATATTAAATGTGCATTTCTTTAGGTTCAATGAAATCTACATGTTTTTTCACTGATTTAGCATCATCTAGAGGACCTGTACATGGTCTTTTACTAAACCATAGACTATCCAATCATCTCCCTTTTGATTACTGTTTCCAATATCTCCTTTGTGAATGATGTGGGAAATGGGTTGTGTATGCATGCTTTGTTTAGTTCTCAGAAGTCAATCCACACCCTTATTTCTCTCATCTTTTTGTTTTACACTACCATTCGGCTTATTCATTTTGCATCTTCTACTAGTTTGATTATTCCAACAACCAACATCTTGTCTATTTCAATTTTCACTTTCTTCTTCATGTGAGGATTTAGTCTATATGGTCTCTTTTGGACAAATTTGGTGCCTTCTTTGAGTTGGATCTTCATAACCCCACTTCCTCTTTGATCCCTTTCATTTCGGTAAAGTTTTTAGGAAATAGGTCTTGGAATTAGGTTAATGTTTCAATCATTTGTGCAACCACCTTTTCATCCCAATAATTGCCAATGTGTGCTAGTTTAGGATTGCCTTCTGCTGCCATGTTTGTTTCTTTTATTTTTATTAGTCCATTATAGTATTTTTTCTTTGGTGTGGTAGATTCTTCTATTTCTCTTTCCCCTAACCAATTTCTATATTTGGTGTTTGTTCTTGCTCATCATCCTGTACTGCACAATAGTGTCTTTCTAATCTGGCTATGTCCCATTCCATCCATTCCTTGTATTTGTATACTTCTTTTGATGGTTTCCTCTTCTTCCATTGGGCTGAAGATAATCCCCTTTATTTTCTTGAGTGTGGTTTGTATCCGAGGGTTTTTTTTGAAAAATGAAAAGGTTTGGATGAAAACTATGGTCAGCTCTATCCATGTTCTGGTTTCTACCCTTCTCTCCTGAATGATAGACCAAGTTCTTTCAATCGAGCACAATGTCCAGTAGAGAAATTGAATATCATCATACTCATAGTTTCCTTCCTAGTAATATTTGTATATGTTTAGGTTTTTTCTAGTGGTATGTCGCCTTCATAGGGAGGTATGTCATCATAATCACCTACCTTTGACAAAAATCTTTCCTTTACCAAGGTCTTAAATGTGGCTCATTTCTTTATGGTTTTCTTGTGTGTGTTATCTCAACATATGATAGTGTAGGTAAGAGTATGCGGTAGTCTAGCCAGTCTATCTACTTCATTGGGGATGCTTCATTTGGGTTATATAGGGTATGCAGTAGTCTAGCTAGTCTATCTACTTCATTGGGGATGCTTCATTTGGGTTATATAGGGTATTGGTTTTCCTACTCTAGAATATTTGGGCAACTTAACTCGAGAGCTTTCCTAAGAAATATTTGAAATCATGCGAGAGTCCCATTTATTATTCTATTCTTCCTTCCTAGCAACACCACACATGTCTTGCGCTACACTGCTTTATTTTAGCTGGGTTTAGGTCATCGTCCTCATATTCTTCTCTATCGACTTTCACATAAGGTCCTTCTTGTTTCTTACCTAGGGGTATGCAAACCACTCTTTTATCATCCGCAAAAGATATTTTCTCCTTCTAGGCATCTATGATTCCTTGAGAATCTACAAACCATCTTATCCCTAATAATGCATCAAAGGAGTTGAATGTATCCTTCATTGCGACCACCTCAAATTCTATGGATTATTTCACCCCCTTTACATTCACTTCTACATTTTTCCATGTACCCATTGTTTTCATTCTGGTACTTCCCACCAAGCTAATGTTGTAGGGAGTTGGTTCCAATGCTGGTCTACCCAAGTAATTCCCGTATTATTTTAGGGATTAGGTTGGCATATGATCCCAAATCGACCATTATTTTAGGGATCCTTTTTTGGTGGATCTGGAGTTCAGTCATGATTGGTCTCATTTTCCAATGTTTTCCCACATTTTTGACTTGTGGTATGTTTCTCTTATTCCAATATCTACTGAATTGGTTTCATTTGGTGGGAAACTCATGTTGTCTTTCTAGTTTTGCAAACTGCTTGAGAGCCTTCACCTCTTGTTTTGTAAAGTAGTTGTTCTCCTCCATTTCCCTCATGTGTTCTTGCTCTAAGATTCTCTTAGTTTGTTTTACTACCTAATCATGTTTTTTTGTAGGGTGGAATTCCCCTTCTTCATCAAAGCTTTCTTCTTCCTCTGAAGTTACTGTATTAGCTCTTCTGGTATATGTTCCTTTCCTAGTCACCACTGCGGCCTTGCCCTTTTTCCTGGGTGTAGCCTCTGTGGAGTATTCATCTTCAGTGCTATCCTCTTCTGTTACATATTCTTCATCTTTTCCTATCTTTCAACATTGTTTGGTTCCTTCTTTTGGGTTTGGGTGTTTTATGAAGGAGTCTGGTCCCTCTTGTGATGCTTGATTCTTATTGTTTGTCCTTTTTAGGTTGTACATTTTTGTAATGTTGGTATGCTTTCTCATAGTTAAATGAATTGTGTTCTTCTTCCCCACATAATCCACATTGCTTCGTCTTTTATCCCCAACATTCCATCTCAAAGTATCCCGACTTACCACAATTAAAGTAGATAACATCCACTCTTCTTCCTCTTCCTTGTTTGCAACCTCTTCCTCCATGGTATGGGCTTCTATCATTGTAAGCTCCCAGTCCTTTGGATGTCATTAGCATTCCTTTGGTTTTTCCATTGGAACATGCCTGCAAATCAACTTTTTGGCGATATCTTTTTTGTCATTTTTTTTATTAATGATCAAATACAAAATAGATTTTTTACAATATAAGGAGCATAAGCTTTTTAGATACAAGATTTAGACCATGCTTACTACATATATATACCAAAAGTACTAGTAACTAACCATGATTATGAAAAAGAGAAAATAGTCCTACTTACATTAACTATTCCCAACAACATCTTGCATTGCTACTATATTCACATTTTTCACAATCATATGTTCCTATTGGAGGTTTAATTAGATTTGGTTCCATATCTCGGACCACCGGTGGGAATCTATCCCTTGGATCTCTCTTTGGTTTATCCTTCACTATAGGCTTCTGAATCTTGGGGATGAATTGGCTAAACATCTTCAAATTTTTCCTCCAATTCCCAAGGAACCACTTGGAACATTGAGCTTCCTAGGTTCCAATATTATTTTTTAATAACTCTATCTTACATCCCATGATTTTTAAAGAACATCACAAAGAGGCCCTTGTAAATCATCCTATAGAATTACACAAGAATCCCCAGTTTTTTCCCCAGACATTAACATCCAATTATTAAAATCTTCCTTGTAAGCAGTAGATTCACATTCATATAAACAAATAAAATGGAAATATTTTTAATTCAACCTTCCTCAAATTTCAAATCTTGAATCAAATCTACATTTGGAGTAATAGAGAGGGTTTGAGGGTTAGCATAATACTTACTATTTTCTCCATTTATGTTGTTGCCTCCATCGACAAGGCCTCCTACTCCCATTCTATATATCACAAGCCCCATTGATCTACCATTAGCCTCCTCAAATGTTCCAAAAGTAGAAAGAGCCTCACTGAGAGTTTTACCATTTAAGACTTCTTTGTAAGAATATCTCAAATGATCTAAACAAGGATTTCATACTTGATAATATCAATAGGTAGTGTATGAGCATTAACTTCCACATTATTATTTGTCACCACCTCAGTTTTTTTCGCTTCCATCATTTTCCAATTGGCATGAAAGATAGAACTTAAGGATAGGAACAAATTAATTAACAATAAACTCCCTCACAACTTTATTGCAAGTATGAAGGTGTTTTCATTGATGTCAATAGGAAGTCTATAGGCTAGTGTTGTCATTGATGTCAACTATGTCTTAAGGAAGTTGTTGCATGATGAAGATGTCGAGGATATTGAGAAAATTGTGAAAAAAAGAGGAAAACAGGTTGTTGCAGTTTGTGCATGTGTAGTTGAGATATTGAGGAAGTGTTGTGAGTACCATGAGCTATCTTTTTGTTGTAGTGTCTAAAGATGAGTTGGAATGAAGTAATAAGCTAAGATGATGTCTCTGGTACTTGGTTTCCAAGTGATTTTGAGAAAATTTGATAGACAAAGTAAATTGTATTGTGCAAGTGTTCAGAGTGTGCCCCGATATTGTGCTCCATGTTTCTTTTGTGTTGAGGCTATGCCTATGTAGATCTGATATGTTGTTCATTATTTTTAAATGTTTATATTCAAAGTTTTGGTTTCTAAATTGTTGTACAGTGCGGGATATTTTGACTAGTGTGTGAACCAATTTTTTAGTGATGTTTTTGTGGCCTGGGAGAAATGTATTTGCTCCACATTTCTCCATTGTTTGGGTTCAGGTTGTGTGGATTTGGGAAGTTTCTTATAATGTTTGTATCTTCCATATTTCAAGGTTTCATTTGATTTGGTGTAGTACTTAGTAATTTTCATATGTCAGTGTGTGAATAAGGTTTATCAATTGTTTTGAGTTGAAGTATTTGTATGATGCAAGTTTGTATGAAGTATTTGATGAAGCTCAAGTAGTTCATAGATTATTTTAGATCATGTTCAAGTGAATTTTATTTTCCAAATTTTTTTGGATTGATTTAAGGAAGCATGTACTTAATGTCTATGGTGTTTAACACGAGTATTGGCTGACCTTGTGTTAGCACTACATGTGAGGCTTGTAGAAGCATGTTGAGGTGTGTTAGGATCTATTTGGGTCCTAATTAAGGATCTATTTTGGTCGCCTTTATTCCTATCCACAACAGGAATGTTTAGGTGCCAACCTATTTTGAATTTGTAAGTGTAATGGATAGTTGCTAACACTGGAGAATACTTTCAAGGTTAAGGTTGATATAAATAAGAGTGGTTTTTTTGTGAGATGTAAGAGAGAAGAAAGATAGATGTGAGATTGATACGAGTGATGCGAATTTGAGTAGAGCAGTGTGAATTTGAGGTGTTTGGATTCCTGAAAGTAGTGAAATGAAGGTGTCCAAAATCTTTCAAGCAAGGCTGTGAGATTGTTGGAGCATTGTGGTGGATTCCTTGTTGCATTGAGAAAGTGTACTTTGTGTAACATTTCTCTTCTATCTTCTTGTATTTCTTTTTGTGGTAGTGAGCCTTAGCTGTAAGCCCTTTTGGAAAGTGTGTCCTATTCTGGCATTGAGCCCTTGTATTGGTTTTGAAATTACTTATATTGTGAGCTAATCCTCACTGTGGTTTTTCTCTCATTGGGTTTTCCACGTAAATCTGGTGTTCTCTTGTGTATGGTGTTGTTATTTAAATTTGTGTTATCTACATTTCATGATTAGTCACTTTAACATAATAAGGGTTTAATGAATGCATGTGGATCTTATTACTGTTAAGGGTTTTGATGTTTTAATTTGCTAGAACTGATTCACCCCCCCTCTCAATTGTCTTAATTCATTCAACAATTGGTATCAGAGCAAGGTTCTTTGGAGAAGAGATTAACTGCTTAAGGTAAATTCGAGATGGTGAAGCAAATTGATTGCCCTAAATTTGATGGAATAGATTATGCATTATGGAAGAAAAAGATGGAAGGATATCTAGCATGTCAAAGATATGAGATTCAAAAGGCTTATAAGACTACATATACGAGCCACCTACAAATGGTTTGAGCAAAAGTGATGAGATCAAGGCACATGAGGTAAATGCTAAGGGAAAATTTATTATTACAAATAGTCTTTAAATAATTATGAATTAGTTAAAGTTACGAATCTTAAGACTGCTAAAGAAGTTTGGGATAAGCTTGAAAATATTTATGAAGGAGATGAAAAGGTTAAACAAGAAAAGTTGCAGAATCTAAAGGAAAAATTTGAGACTATGAGAATGTCTGAAGATGAAATAATTACAACCTACATGCAGAGGGTCGATGAATTGGTAAATGCTATGAGAGGTCTTGGTGCACAAGTTAAAGAGCCTAGGGTGGTAAATAAAGTTCTTAGAACTCTTATTAATGCTTATAGTGAAAAGGTATCTATTATTGAGAAGTTGCAAATTTTAATTCTTATTCTATAGATCAGTTGATTAGTACACTAACTTTTGAGATGAGAAATCTTGGTTTAAATAATGGTACAAAAGTGGAGACTACTTTTAAGGCTGGAAAATCAGAAAAGATTGAAGATTCGAATGAAGATGATCTTGATGATGTGGAAGATAACTTTGTGAGAAATATGAAAAAGGGCACCGGTGAGTACAAAGGTAAACTACCTTTCAAATGTTTTAGTTGTGGTGATATAGGTCATTATGCCTCAAGGTGTCCAAAAAGAGCTGTAAAAAATAAGAATAAGGAGAACAAGGGAAAGACGATTAAAAGAGCTTACAATGTTAGAGAAGATGTTGGAATTTCTGATGATGAATCTGATTATGGAAATTTTGATGATAATGAATGCTTGTTCCTAGCTATAAAAGAAGAATCTAGTTCTGCTAACTCTGAAAGTTGTGTGAAGGAAAGTGATCCGAAAAAGAAGGATAAGGTTGAAGGTAATTTGGTATTTGATTTTCATGTTAAAGAGGATAATAGTTACTAGGTTGTTGACAGTGGCTACTCTAATCACATGACCAGAGACAAGATTAAGTTTGTTAAAATTGAAAATAATGATGGAGGATTAGTTAAACTTGGAGATGATTCAGGAGCTATTATTTTTGGAATAGGTTCAATCAATTTTGATGGAAAGCATAATACTAATAATGTTTACTATGTTAAGGGATTAAGGCATAATCTTTTGAGTGTTGGAAAAATATGCAGGAAAGGATATAATATTGTGTTTAAGGATGAAACACGTGAGATCAAAAAAGGGTCCAGAACTGTGATTGTTGCTAGTAAGAGAACAAATGTAAACATTTATCAGCTTAAGGGTACTGATGGACATTGCTTTATGTCTTAGATTAGTGACAGTTGGTTATGAAACCAGAGGATGTGTCACATGAATTATGATAACTTAGAAATAATCATCTAAGTTCATTTAGTAAGAGATCTACCAAGAATCACAAAGCCTATCAATGTTGTTTGTGAGAGTTGTCAATTTGGAAAACAAACAAGGAGTAGTTTCAAAGAAAAAGAATAATCTGCTATCAAACTATGGGAAGTAATACATACAAATATTTGTGGTCCTACAAGGGTGAGAAGTCTTCAAGGTAATGGGTATTCCATGCTTTTGATTGATGATTATTCTAAAATGACACATGGGTTAATTTTCTTAGAGAGAAATTTGATGCACTAGATAAATTAAAGGAATTTAAAGCTATAGTTGAGAATGAAGTGAATGTGAAGATAAAATGCTTGAGGTTTGATAGAGGTGGAGAATTCACCTCCAATGAGTTTAACATGTTTTGTGAAGTTCATAGCATAAAGAGGCACTTGTCTGCCCCTAAAACTCCTCAGTAGAATGGAGTTGTTGAAAGGAAAAAATGAAATGTTCAAGAAGCTGCTAGGACTACGATCAAAGATGAAAATATATTGGAAGTCTATTGGAGAGAAGATATTCATACTATTGTTTACATACTTAATAGAGTTCAAGCTAAATCTAATAACACAAAGACTCCCTATGAGTTATGGTATGGAATTATTCCTATTATCAAGTACTTTAGAGTATTTGGAAGAAAATGTTATATCAAAAGAGAAGAAGAAAACTTAGGAAAGTTTGATGCAAGTTCTAATGAAGGTATCTTCCTTGGATATTCTATTGAAAGAAAAGCTTACATATGCTACAACAAAAGGCTGAGAAAGATAGTTGAAAGTGCAAATGTTAAGGTTGATGAGAATTTACAAAATTCAATTAGGGTAGATGAATATGCGTCAGATGAACCTAATTATAGAGAAGTAGAAGAAGAAAAGATGATAAAGAAGTGTAGAATGAAGAGTAAGAAGCTCTGGAGAAGACCCCTAAGACCCCTAAGTATGTGCAAAAGAATCATTCCAAAGAATAAATTATTGGAGACAAAAGGAAAGGAGTATTGACAAGAAGCAAAGTTGTTGAAGTTGAGACAAATTTGTGTTTACTTTCTAAAGTTGAACCTAAAACAATGAGTGAAGCATGAAAAGATGAACATTGGATGAAGGAAATGGAAGAAGAACTTATGCAGATAGAGAAAAATTAGAGTTGAGAATTGGTTCCTAGATTGACAAACGAGAATATAATTAGAACTAAGTGGGTATTCAAAAACAAGTTGAATGAGAATGGAGAAGTGGTAAGAAATACGGAAAGACTTGTGTGTAAGGGTTACTCACAAGTGGAAGGAATAGACCTTGAGGAGACATTTGCTCCTATGGTTAGGATGGAAGCTATTAGAATGTTTTTTGCATTTACAACACATAAGGACATTAAATTTTATCAGATGGATGTAAAGTCTACTTTTTTGAATGTAGAATTGGAAGAAGAGGTTTACATGGAACAACCAGAATGATTTCAATTTTTAGAGCAACGAAATATGGTATGTAGATTGAAGAAGACACTATATGGATTGAAGCAAGCTCTTAGAGCATGGTATGCAAGATTGAATAGATATCTAATACAACAAGGATTCAACAAGGGAACCACAAATAGTAATCTTTACTAGAAAATTAAAAAAGACAAAATCTTGATAGTGATTGTATATGTGGATGAAATTATCTTTGGTGGAAATGAAGTTATGTGTAAGAAATTTGCTGAAGAAATGCAAAAAGAGTTTGAAATGTCAATGTTTGGGGAGATGAATTTCTTCCTTGGGCTACAAATCAATCAAATATATAAAGGGATTTTCATTTTATAGTCTAAGTATGTCAAAGAGATGTTGAAGAAGTTTGGAATGGATGATTCCAAACTGGTATGCGCTCCTATGGTGGCTGGTTGTAAATTGAGCAAAGATGATGATTCACCTAAGGCTGGTTAGAGAAAATATAGATCTATGATTGGTGGACTGCTATATCTAACTACTACTAGACCAAATATCATGCATGTAGTTTTTCTTGTGGCTAGATTTCAAGAAGATCCTAAAGAAACACTTGTTGTAGTAGTGAAGAGGATATTCAAATATTTAAGAGGCACTCCAGATTATGGCTTGTGGTATCCTAAGGATACTAATTTTATATTAAGTGCTTATACAGATGCAGATTGGGCTGGTTGTGTTGATGATAAAAAAAGTACAAGTGGTGGTGCATTCTTTCTTAGATGTAGATTGGTGTCATGGTTGAGTAAGAAGCAAGATTCAATTTCCTTATCCACTGTAGAGGCTGAGTATATTGCAACAACATCCTGTTATACACAAGTTTTGTGGATGAGACAAACATTGAAGGATATCAAAATAGTGTATGATGAGCCTATTTCTTCTTTTGTGATAATAAAAGTGCAATTAACATTTAAAATAATCTAGTGATGCATTCAAGGACAAAGTATATATCAATTATGTATCACTTTCTGAGAGAAAAGGTTATGGAGAATGAGGTGAAGCTTGAGTATGTACCTACAAAGGATCAGATTGCTGACATATTTACTAAGGCTCTTCCTAAGGATAATTTTGAGTATCTTTAGGAGAAGTTGGGGATTAATTACCCTCCTTTAAACTTGATGCATATGGAGGTGCATCATTCTAGTGGATCTATGGATCTATCTCTTTTCTTGACTAATGTTGTTGGCTACCTCTTAGCGGGAGTAGGTAGTGCCATGTGTTGTCATTGAGTTGCTGATTTATTTGGGTGTACTCCTAAGGGGGAGTATTCAAAGCAAGTATCTTGGTCTTGTGTCAAAGGGGGAGAATAATGAAAAATATTTTTTCCTTTGCCATTGATGTCAAATGGGGAGAAAGTATCATTTGAAAAAGTTTATCTACTTAGGGGGAGAGAAAATATAGTAAAAAGAGAGAGTGTGTAAGAATAATGTGTATATTGTCTTTTATGGCTTTTCACATCATGTTTTGTCATCAATGAAAAAGAGGGGTATTGTTGCAATAATGAAGGTGTTGTCATTGATTTCAACATGAAGTCTATAGGTTGGTCTTTTCATTGATTTCAACTATGTGTTAAGGAAGTTGTTGCATGATGAAGATGTCAAGGATTTTGAGAAAATTGTGAAAAAAGAGAAAAACAAGTTGTTGTAGGTTGTGCATGTGTAGTTGAGATATTGAGGAAGTGTTGTTAGTACATGGAGCTATCTTTTTGTTGTAGTTTTCAAAGATGAGTTGGAATGAAGTAATGAGTTGAGATGATGTCTCTAGTACTTGGTTTCCAAGTGCTTTTGAGAAAATTTGATAGACATAGTAAACTGTATTGTACAAGTGTTCAAAGTGTACTCCACATTTCTTCTATGCTGAGGCTATGCTTTTATGGATCTGATATGTTGTTCATGGTTGTCAAAGGTTACTATATTCAAAATTTGGGTTTCTGGATTGTTATACAATGCAATATATTTTCACTAGTGTGTGAACCAATTTTTTAGTGATGTTTTTGTGGCTTGGGAGAAGTGTATTTGCTCCGTATTTCTCTACTATTTGACTTTAGGTTGTGTAGATTTGGCAAGTTTCTTATAATGTTTGTATCTTTCATATTTCAAGGCTTTATTTGATTTGGTGTAGTACAAAGTGAGTTTCATATGTCAGTGTGTGAATAAGTTTATCAGTTGTTTTGAACTAAAGTATTTATATGATGCAAGTTTGTATGAAGTATTTGATGAATCTCAAGTAGTTTGTGGATTATTCTAGATAATATTCAAGTGAATTTTGTTGTCTGAGAGTTTTAGACTGATTTAAGGAAGAGTGTACTTAATGTCTATGGTGTTCAACATAGGTATTGGTTGACCTTTTCTTAGCACTACATGTGAAGCTTGTGGAAGCGTGTTGAGGTGTGTTGGGATCTATTTGGGTCCTAATTAAGGATTTATTTGGTTCACCTTTGTTATATTCTTCGAGAAGCGAGAATCGAGCCAGGATTCTTTGTTGGTCATAGATCACATGCAACTCCAATCAATAAATGATCAAAGATCAAAATAGCAGAATGAAGAGAAAATATGAAATGAGAGAAAAATGGAGACAAAGCAAGAGAATTTTGAGAATACTCTCGTGACACTCACTGAACAACCAAAAAACTAGCCAAACTAGTGAAGGTGAGAGTAGAGTTCTCAATATATGGAAGAATATGGGAAAATACATCCAAGAGGTGCATTAAATCCTACTACCCATAAAAGGTGAGAGGTTATCACCTACTTGGTAAATGACAAAACATGTGGCATAACCTCCTCAAGTGAAGATAGGAGAGAGGTGGCACATAAAGCTAGAAGAGGGTGAGAAACCCAACTACCCCATAACCTACTTAGGTAAAAACAAAATAGTGGTTATGAGAGGTGGCACAACAAGCCAAAAGAGGATGTGTAACTCAACTACCCATGTGTGGGGAGAGAGTGACACATTTAGTTATTGTATTTTGCCACATTTCCTCATATTACCACATCTAACAAACCTAAGCAAGCTTAAATAATAATTTGTAGGAAAAAATAAATACCCTAACATAAGGAAAATAAGAAACCTACACTAACAACCTTCATTCCTATCCACTACAAGAATGCTTAGGTGCTGACCTATTTTGAATTTGTAAGTATAATAGATAGTTTCTGACATTGGAGAATATTTTCAAGGTTAAGGTTGATATAAATAAGAGTGGTGTTGTTGTTAGATGCAAGAGAGAAGCAAGATAGATGTGAGATAAATGCGAGTGATGTGAATTTGAGTAGAGCAGTGCAAAAATCAAGTGTTTGGATTCCTGAAAGTAGTGATTTGAAGGTGTCTAAAATAATTTAAGCAAGGTTGCGAGATTGTTGGAGCTTTGTGGTGGATTCCTTGTTGCATTGAGAAAGTGTTCTCTATGTAACATTTCTCTTCTATCTTCTTGTATTTCTTTCTGTGGTAGTGAGCCCTTTTGGACAATGTGTCCTATTCTAGCAGTGAGCCCTTGTACTGGTTTTGCAATTACTTATATTGTGAGCTAATCCTCACCGTGATTTTTCCCTCATTGGGATTTCCACATAAATCTGGTGTTCTCTTGTGTATGGTGTTGCTATTTTAGTTTCTATCATTTGCATTTCATGATTAATCACTTTAACCAAATAAGGGTTTAATGAATGCATGTGGATCTGATTATTGTTGAGGGTTTTGATGTTTTAATTTGCTACAACTGATTCACCCCCCTCCCATTTCTTGATTCATTCAACAAAATTTCCTTTCATGCATGCCACATAAGGATCAATCTTAGACTCTTGTGGGATTCATAAAAGCTACGAGTGTGCTAGGAATCACCCAAAGATAAAAATGAATAAAATTTAAATTCAAACTAAGAAAATTATTTGTTATAAGAAAACAATAAGATAAGAAAATTTACCCGACCACCCCCAACACCACTAATAAAAAACCCAAATAAGATAAATCCAATCAGAAACCCAATAATCAAGAAATTAGAAAAAACAAAGAAACCAAGAAGGCAATTGGACCAACAATGATGAAGAATACCAATCTAAGCTCTCTCAGTAAATTCAAAAGCTCAATGGAGTTGCAATGGAGTATGACCATTCATGAGCTTCTAAAGAGCCCTACACTCACCTCTGAAAGTTTTCCTATTTTTCAATTTTTAAAATAATGTGCCTAAGTTATGCCAAAAAGGAAAATAATATTCCTTTAGGGAACAAAAACTAGGGTTGGAGGTTGTTGGGTCATACAATTTTTAAATCACAATGATGTCATGTTGATGATAGCAAATTCATCATTGGAGTATGCCTCCTATTTGTCAAAAAATTCACACAAGTCACAAAATCATTGATTGATTGTCTGAAAACACCATGTAAATCAACATTGTCAATCAAGGGAAAAACCTTCGTTGCACATCATGAAGCTTCCTAGAATATGTAGGAAATTGTTTTCAAGAAGATGAAGCTTCCTAGAATTAGTAGGCATTGGTAAGATCTACTAGTCATGAGTGTTGTGCCACGAGGAGTAGAGGCAACAACTTAATGGAAAGCTATTGTGTAAACCACTTAGAGAGCAACATAGACCTATATAAAAGATTATGCAAACCTCTTATATACTTCATTAATATTTTTACATTAAGGAATTTGTATAACTAATTTCTAAAATTTACTAGTCTATTATTGTACATCTTCACCTTCTTTTTGCTTAATAAGATTTCATTCCATACTTTTTTGTTACTTATAAAATATTGGTTAGAAACGTTTCCTAGTTAATTATTTAAAATTCTCCTAGTAATTTATTGAAGTCTATTTTCAATCCATGAAAAAAAAAGATAATTTAAAACCAATT
This sequence comes from Sequoia sempervirens, assembly GCA_007258455.2. Classification (NCBI taxonomy): domain Eukaryota; kingdom Viridiplantae; phylum Streptophyta; class Pinopsida; order Cupressales; family Cupressaceae; genus Sequoia; species Sequoia sempervirens. The sequence goes on from VDFB02299534.1 coordinate 58,413, forward strand.
TAAGGAACTCTTTGCCAAATTTAGTATAGAAAAAGAGATCTTTTGTTCAAAAGTTAAAATATATGTGCTAAAATATATCTTAAGTTGATTTAACCAATTGCCAAATTTTCAACATCTACATCACCTTTGAACAATTGTATCTCAAATTTAGCCTTTTCTTTGATTAGTGGATTATTTGGGAGACACCTCTTCACCTTTGGCTCTTCCTCCCCTTTATCTTGCTAGAAAGACTTGCATAAGGCTTCTTGTCCTCTCCAAGGATTGAGAAAGACTCTCAATGGAACTCTCCATCTTAGAGAGACTTGATTCTACATCAAAATCTTCTTCTCTTCTTCATGCTTCTTAAATATTTCCTCCACTTGTACATTTCAATTGCTCTTCAAAAGGCCACAACTTCTTTCCTCTCTTGGGGTTATTTGGAAATAGTTTTAAATGGCTATAAATTTCCTTTCACCTTAGTGGTAGAAGAAGATTCATATTGTCTCTTTCCTTTCTTTGCATTCCTTTTCTTGGATTTCTCTAGCTTGTCCTTTGACTAGGATAAATTGAAATCTTCAACCCTTTTTCTTATCTTCTTTATAGATAGTCTTCTTTTGATGCCTAGTTTACAAATAGGAGAGGCTAATTTTCTACATTTTAAATATTATAAACAAGATTCAACACATTTTTATTATTTGTAAGATCTAAAGGAATTTTTTCCTATCTTAAGTTTTCTCATTTCCTTCAATTTTAACTTGTAAATTCCTCCTTTTCTCATGTCACAATCATCTTGATAATATTCCCATAAATCCACCAAATGAGATCCTTGTTGATGGGTGGATCCTAATAGTCTCTCTATTCTCCTCTCTAGGTCATAACTTTCTCTTGATTTGCACATTTTTTAGTTCATAGAAATCAATTATTACTCTCAAATCCCTTGCACAAACTACAGTGGCACAAGTAAAGGCTCCTAAAGTAAATGATAATTTCACTCCTAACTTATGTTTCTCAAAAAAATTGTGTATTTATACTATTTGTCTCGAGAATTTGAGTAAAACTCTCTTGTAGCTACTAAACCTAGGTAAAATTGAGGCAAAGCATCATAACCAAACCACTCAACAACCTCATTTCATTAGGGAAATTTCAATCCCAAACAAATCAGGAGAAGATCAAATTGAAAAACAAACTTTCACAATTCACTTTCATGTACAAAATTCATCAAATCCTCAAACTCAACAAATCACATCATTAGTACATCTCTTTATCAAATTCAAGGCTTCTTATTCATCACCAAAACCATTTACTAGACCTCTATACATCTCTAATGTCATTATCTTGTCATATATAAACAAGAAAAAACAACCGCACCTCTGTTTACTCAGACCTCCAAGCCACTGTTCTATCAATCTACAGTCATCTTGCTTACCCAAAACCACCATGATTCCATATTGATCAAGACATCAAAATGATAATTATTACTTTAGGATTTCTTCTAGAGCATTGGTTCATCATAACTATCAATACTAGATAGATTTAATACCAATTCCATCCCTCACAAGATTATCCCACCATATTATCAAGTTCTTGCACACAAAACACCATTCAAGCACATTAGAATTACCATACCCAAACCATCAAACAACATACACTGCCTTCTATACCTTATCCCAAAATTTGAAACATTTTTATCAACATGAATGCAACAGTTTCCAACCACTAATAATTCCTTTTGTCATTGTTTCATCATATTACCATTATCCATGCAAACAAAGCAACACTTGCCAATTAAGACTCCATACCCTAAAGCGGGTGAATCACTCAAACCGGATTCAAATTCCAAGATCCAAAGACACATTTAGGGACCATTTTTTGTCCACAACATATCAAAAGATTGTCGTGACTTACATTGCAGAAACTATCAAATTCTCAAATAGAGCGCTAAAAAAGGCTACTAGTTTAGGCCTATTTTACAAAGGAGACCCCCTTTAGATTACTCCAAAACTCCAAACAACATTAAAAATTATTTATTAACACCATGAAACTTAGGATTTCAAATTTTTTTGGAGTGGAGAAACTTAAAATCTCATTGATCTATCAAACCCTTGATTATAGAGTAAAAACACCAAAAAACAAGGAGGGTTTTGTGAATACCACCCTTAAAAACCTCCAATACTTTGACTAATCATTGAAACATGCTTCATTGTGTCTTCCAAAGCATTTGAAACTATCTCCAAGGCCATGCACTTGATATTTCTTCTTTTCCTTGTTTTAAACCACCATTTTTTAATGGAAAAACTCAGTTTTTGGCCTTGTAATAGCAACTCTACTCCATATTATTGTTACCCTTGCACACACACACTTAACTAACATTGAAAAATACATCAAAATCAATCCATTCCACTGACCATCTAACACTACATCAGTGGAATGGACATTGCTTCTTGTTAGACTCTAAAAACCATAGTTAGGAGATCACTGCCCGGGTACAGGAAAGGTGCCTTTTCTTCTTTTGTTTCTGAAAAACTAACCTCCAAAACTCTTGAATTGGAAACTAACTCCTTACTAAAATATATCACATAGGAATTTAACCTTTATTGTTGCTAACTATCAATATAGAGTTAGAAAATGAAGGAAAGAATGCTGCAACTTTGAAAACAGGGAATTTTATTCCAAAATTTTGTCACAAGAATACAAAATTTTTCTTTTCCTCACCTTCACATACTTTTTATAGCTTTCTAACAAATAACCACTCCTTCAACTACCTTGAAGGACCTATTTCCCCAAGTTTCCACTTGTCTTTTCATATTCCTTTTCTTTTTACATTTTTTGGCAATATTACAAGTTGTGCATTTTTTCATATCTTTGACCATCTAGTGACTTTTACATGACTTGATTACACTCAAAATAGGACCTCATATGACCTTGAATACAATAAAATTATCTTTTACATATCCTTGATACATCTTTTGATTTGAACATTACAAAATTAACATATTAGCCTCTTGAAGGCATTTCATGACCTAGGTGCTCCTGCACCATACAACCAACCAACAAAAAGTTCCAAGTCCCTTGGAAACATATTGTGTCAACTTGCTTATACCTGCAAAAAAAAAATCAAATCTGCCTTATTCTTTGTCTTTTTCACCTTCTTGACTCTCTCTACTTGAATCTTCATTTTCCTTTGCCTTGTCTTCATCTTTGTCTTCATTTTATCTTTGCTTTCTCTTGTCATCTTCTTTCCTTCATCTCTATCTTCCCTTTCCTTTTTCCTTTCCTTTCTCATTCTTTCTTCATCAGGTTCTCAATCATCTTTTCCTCTTCCAAAAGGACACAAGACTGTCCTTTTCATCTTCTTACCAACTCTTTGCCCAACCAAGGACATAGGATTGTCCTTGCACACTGCTTCTTCTCCTCAGCAATCATCTTCTCAACTTATTTTCAACTACTCCCATTAGTGGAGTATCCTTCATCATGGCTGCAACTCTTCAATGCTTCTTCAAACAAGAATCCATCAAGTTCTAACTGCAACACAACTCAACTTTCCTCACCTAAGTGTTCTGCTTACTCTTCCCTAGTCTCTTGGACTTTCTCAATGCAACTTAGATGGATAAGCACCTGCAACCAACCAACAATCTCAACCTACTATCAACAACATCATTAATCCAACCAACCAAAAAAACCTTGCTAGCTCTGATACCAAATTTGATGCAGAGCATCATAACCAAACCAATCAACAACCTCATTTCATTAGGGAAATTTCAATCCCAAACAAATTAGGAGAAGATCAAATTGAAAAAAAAACTTTCACAATTCACTTTCATGTACCAAATTCATCAGATTCTCAAACTCAACAAATCACATCATTAGTACATCTCTTTATCAGATTCAAGGCTTCTTATTCATCACCAAAACCATTTACCAGACCTCCAAGCCACTGCTCTATCAATCTGTAGTCATCTTGCTTGCCCAAAACCACCATGATTCCATATTGATCAAGACATCAAAATGACAATTATTACTTCAGGCTTTCTTCTAGAGTATTGGTTCATCATAACTATCAATACTAGATAGATTTAAGAACAATTCCATCCCTCACAAGACTGTTCCACCAAATTATCAATTTCTTGCACACAAAACACCATTCAAGCACATTAGAATTACCATACCCAAACCATCAAATAACATACACTACCTTCTATACCTTATCCCAAACTTTGAAACATTTTTATCAACATGAATGTAATAGTTTCCAACCACTAACAATTCCTTTTGTCACTGTTTCATCAGATTACCATTATCCATGCAAACAAAGCACCACTTGCCAATTAAGACTCCATACCCTAAAGCAGGTGAATCACTCAAACCAGATTCAAATTCCAAGATCCAAAGACACATTTAGGGACCCTTTTCTATCCACAACAACATATCAAAAGCTTTCCATGACTTACATTACATAAACTATCAGATTCTCAGACAGAACATTGAAAAGGGCTACAAGTTTAGGCCTATTTTACAAAGGAGACCCCTTTAGATTACTCCAAAACTACAATAAACATTAAATAGTCTTTAGTCACACCATAAAACTCAGGATTTCAACATTTTTAGGAGTGGAGAAACTTAAAAACTCACTAATCTATCAAACCCTTGATTATAGGGTAAAAACACCAAAAAACAAGGAGGGTTTTGTGAATATCACCCTTACAAACCTCCAATACTCCAACCAATCATTGAAAAATGCTTCATTGTGTCTTCCCAAGCATTTGAAACTATCTACAAGGTCATGCACATGATATTCTTCTTTTCCTTGTTTGAATCCACCATTTTTGAATGGAAAAACTCAGATTTTGGCCTTGTAACAACTCTACTCCATATTCTTGTTACCCCTGCACACACACACTTAACTAACATTGAAAAATACATCAAAATCAATCCATTCCACCAACCATCTAACACTATATCGGTGGAATGAACATTGCTTCTTGTTAGACTCTCAAAACCATAGTGAGGAGATCACTACCCCGGTACAGGAAAGGTGCCTTTTCTTCTTTTGTTTCTCAAAAAATAACCTCCAAAACTCTTGAATTGGAAACCAAATCCTTAATAAAATATATCACACAGGAATTTAGCCTTTATTGTTGCTAACTATCAATACAGAGTTAGAAAATGAAGGAAAGAATGTTGCAACTCTGAAAACAAGGAATTTTATTCCAAAATTGTCACAAGAATACAAACTTCTACTTTTATGTGCCTTCACATGCTTTTTATAGCTTTCTAAACTGATAAACACTCCTTCAACTACCTTGAACGACCTATTTCCCCAAGTTTCCACTTGTCTTTTCATATTCCTTTTCTTTTTACATTTTTTGACAATATTACAAGTTGTGCATTTTTTCATATCTTTGACCACCTAGTGACTTTTACATGACTTGACTATACTCAAAATAGGACCTCATATGACCTTCAATACAATAAAATTAGCTTTTACATAGACTTGATACATATTTTGACTTGAACATTACAAAATTAACATATTAGCCTCTTGAAGGCATTTCATGACCTAGATGCTCCTGCACCAAAAATGAAGGGTCCCTAGTAAGAACTATTATTCTAATATATTTAGACTTATAGAATTAGATAAATCAATGACCCCAACCTTGTCTAAGTTGCTTCACTTTTGAAGAGAGTCTAACTTGTTGGTCTCCAAAGTGTTTGAAAATTATTGGGATGTAAATGCATCATTCACCCTCTTATAATATTTTTGGGCTTCTTTATGTTTCAACTATAGATAATACTACCATCCCTTGCTTTTCTCATCACTTTCTTGAATACCTCTTTTATAATTAAGCTTTGGAAGACCACTTATCTTGCTAACAAGTAGATGGCATAAGATGTTAAGGTGAACCTTTTGGTGGTAGTGAATATTGCTAATTGGGCATATATTTTTTCATTTACTAGTTCCGCCCAATTAATATATTTCTTTTCTTGGAAAATATTTCTCACAAACTTAAACATCCAAAAATGATAGAGCCTAGAATCATCATTTCACATATCTCTATTTAGAAATGTGATTATATCTCCAACTTCTTGTTTGAAATCTAACCTAGTTAGATTCTTGGGGGTCTTAGTGATAGCATTTCTTACTTTGAATAGCCACTTTCTATTTAAATGTCTCATGTTATATGTTTCATCCTTTTAGGATGCTTCAATTGATTGTTCTTCTATCATTTTTGTTACTTGAGAATTGAACAAGAGGAAAAAGTCATGATATAACATCACTAAGGCAATATCCAATTTTTTTTTTCCATCTATGCCTCTAGAGGTTCTTGATATAGGGTCATATGTCTATGCACATGCCAAAATTAACTCTAGACTCTACATTGTACATGGAAAAAATGAAACTTGTGCTAATCCTAAGTTTTCTGTGATTCTTGATCAAGAAGATGCTAATTCTTGATTAAGGAGATGCAAAATTACATGGCCTGAACTAGTATATTATGATGTCTTGTATTGTTGAAGCAATTTTGGGTGGTTTTCTGACTCCTTGAAATTCATACTTCATGGTGGCGGGAATTTTGTCAATATTTTTATATTTTTTAATCTTATCAACTATATCAAACATTCTAAAAGTCATAAGTATCCATTGAAAATAAATGCAAGATCTATTATAAGGTTCAATGAACCCATTCTTTAGTTTCCTAATGTGATATAATAAAGTATTTACAATAGAAACTAAGATTTAAAGACCCTCAAGAAGATGTTTAAACTATTGGAAGACCTCATAGTTATCATAAGAAAATTTCAAGTTTCTTGGTCTTTAGCAGGCCTAGAGGTTGGGTTAGATATAGGATTTGGAACCTTGGTTGGAGTGGAACAAGCCTTAGTTGTGGAGGGGAATTATAACTTTCAACTTGGGTTCTAGGTTCGACCTTGGGTCTAGCATCCACTAAATAGTGTTTATTCGGGAAAATGGTGGGTTTCAAGATAAAGAGATAACTTAAGACTCAAAACTAAGATTCTATGTCCTTATGAAATTATAACATTTGAGTGGAAGTGCATGCTTTATTTTGGGAGTGAGGAGCTAGTAGGGATTGGAACTTAGGACTCAAATCCTAAGTCCCTTTTGAACTCTAAGGCCCACAATAGCTTTAATAGTATTATGGAATGTAGATAGTGAAAGTGATAGGATTTATACTCTAGGATGCTAGGTTCTAGGTTGAACTTGGGATATGAGGTCTACTATATAAATGGAAATTTAACAATTGGTGGAGATTCATACTAGAAGGACGAATTGGGACTTTGAGTTTATGAGTTTGAATCATTTGAAAATATCTATACAAAACAATAAATTTAATATAACAAAACACAAATACAAATGTTTTAACATCTAAGACAATGTGAAGGATGTGAAGAATTTGGACGTTGAGTAGGATATTGACCTTGTGTATGGTTGGATTAGATGGGGGTATCGATGTACGAGGTTGATTTTGAGGTGGAGAAAAATATGATTATTGAGGAGGATTGTGATAATATTGTTGAATGTGAGTGGAAGGTGAGATATAAGAAGAGGATAGTAAGGAGGTGGGAGAGGTATGATAAGTCAGTTGGGTTGGGAGTGACTGAACCAAAGCGAGAGGAATGTAATAAGGTGTCGATGCGAGGGTGTTGGGCATGAGAATTGATACATTAACTTGAGGTGTAGTGTGGAAAAACATTTTTAGAGTGCATGGTTGGATGCTTTATGGTATGGAAATCTAAAGCTAAGTAGAGGATACAAGATCATGACCATGTAGGACTAAGCCTCGATCCTAATCCCAATGTAGGAATCGAAATGGGAGATTGTGGTACTTGGATCACTATAGCATTACCAAAGATTAGGATAGGACCCCATGAATTCTCAAGAGGATCTTGAGGGGTAGATGGTCACATAGTGTCTAATTATTGTGAGACGTCAAATCTTGGTGGAAATTTAACACCCTACATGAAAAGTTTAGCAAGGGTAGTTTTTGGGCATGTGTTTATGACGTAATCCACCATGCACACATTGGTGGGATTTCCATAATAATCTTGAAGACTAGGAGTAATCTCAGGTTGAGATACCATATCATCCTCAATATAAATGATATTATGAGGGTAATTGGGATTCAATGATCCCCTTGCATGTTGTGGTGTTGAGATTCTCCACTACTAGGAAAACTAGTAGTGTAAGGTGAATATTTATGTTATTTTTTTCTCTTGTATTTTCAAAGTAGTAATTATGTGGTGGTGAGCATGAAAGGTTGAATGATGATTGATTGAAAGGTGATGAATCTAAGCCCAAGGAAAGGACTAAACAAGAATGAGTGTGTGAAGGATTTGATGTTTGATTCAACACTCAAGTTATGATTGAGAAGCTAGATTGATTACAATTGATTGGATTTATACTTGAGATGGAAAAAGTTCTCAAGAACAAGTGATAAGGATGATTGGATTATACTTGAGATAGGAAAATTTCTCAAGCACAAGTAATTTTGATGCAAATTATACTTCTGGCTTGAGGTGAAATAGCTTGAATGAGAGAGATTACTAACTTAGGATAGGAAAAATTCCTATGAAAGCATGTTGATGATGGTTTGATTTATGATTTACATTCTCAAAATAGTGATAAGAGGCTAGATTTTTATTTATGATGATAATTAGTGTATAAAATGCTAGAATGTAAATGTGTACAAGGGAAATGGTGTTTGAATGTGAATGAAATTACAATAAAATTAAACAAACAACACAAAGGATAAACAACAATTGGTTTAGGCATCGAGAACCCAAACCTTGGTGAATTTCAATGAAATTCACATATTTCGAAGCCCTTGATGTGTAAAGTGACCCATAATGATCAATTTGTATGTTTTCTCACTAGATTTAGGCAACATAACAATGCTATTTTTCTCAAGGTTACATGATATTGATAAATGGCTAAGTGTTGTGTATATGAAGAGAGGAGATATAAAAATAGATGGATAAGATTATATCTTAGAAGATCAATGGTTGAGATAAGCGGTGATATAACAAGGCATGAGATAAGGCAAAGTGTGAAGAGGAGTGTGAAAGATAGGGAGTGTACCCTTGGAGTGCTAGTACATATAATAATAATAACAATAAATAAGAAACATCACATTATACTTGAACATGAGCTTGTTGGTAGATTACATACTATAATTGGCTTGAATTATGTCTCTGATCATTTTCTTGTCTATATTGCTTATTTCTAATTTTCCTTTTAATTTCCTTAGTTCTCTCTTGAGACTAAAAGAGAGAATAGGTTTCTTAGAAGTAAATTCAAGCACGTATTGAAATAACCATTTGGAGAGGTCAAGAAGAAAAGTTATTTTCTAAATCGCAACAAGGTCATATTTTAAATTTTAAATGTTGGGCATGAATAGCTAGGATGCTAGTGCATCATGTTAAATTATAAGAATAACCTGTTCTGCAAGGGATCAATAAATAAGGAATAAATTAAGTTTACTAAAAAGGGGATAAAACAAACACATTACAAACATAATTAGACACATGCACCAAAGTGAGTGCCAAACCTAGCATAAAATTGTAAGCAGCAATAATTTATGATGCTACAATACCCTAAGTAAACTTAAGTGATAAGATGTGAAAGGGACCTAATACTGGAACTATTTAGGTAAAACCCCCATTCACACCAACAAAATTGTCTATGAGCCCCAACTTCCAGAGGCAATAACATTTGATCTAGGATCCCATTGGAGACCTTTTTTAATTGTAAGGATAGACTAAATATGTGCACTAGACATCATTGAATGTGATTTCAAACAACCTAAAAAAAATATTTTTTGCCAAAAATGAACTTTGTAGCCTAGGAATTGAGTCTTTTTATTTTGTAGTCTAAAAACTATATGTTTTATATTTGTAAAATTGGGAGTATAGTTGAGACACTTTTTCTACAAAAGAGAGAACATTGGGATTCAATTAGAGAAAAAATATTTAAGGTACATGATGAGGATAGGGGATATCCCTATCCATCAAACTCACTCTTAATCTGATATACGATCTTAAAATCCTATCTCCAAACCCTTGGATATAGACAAAGGACTAAGGGATGCTTTAGATTTTGTCTAATTGGTCACATTTATTTTACCAATATATTTTTATTGACCCTTAATTTGGTGAGCTATATATATCGTTATGTTGATGTATAGTGTATATTTTTTGTCTCCAATGATAGATCATTTCATACTTGTTCTTTAACTCATGCTTCTCATTGATGGACTTGATGTGCACTACTTTCAATTTGTGCATATGAATGATTCATATTTAGCATCTTGATTAAGTATATATTTATTTTCATTTAAATTTTATTGTGTAAGCATGCGTGGATGTGGATGAACGTATTGAAGGATAACATATTTCACATGTTTAACACTTTTACAAACATACACTTTTATTTATGGTAATTTATTTATTTGATGATATAAATGTATGTAGATTTTGAAACAATGATAACATGCTCTTTCCTAATTTTTACACTACGATAATTGCAAGTTGAAATTGGCATTACCTTATCTTATAGGTTACAAGGATACAATATCACATGAAAGACAAGATGGAATGAGAAAGTGTGTAAAAATGGGTCATAAATAAGGTCACAAGGGGAAAACGATTGATTCTACCCCAAAAAATTATAAAATAACAATAAGTAGCATCAATCATTTTCATCTTCATAGGTATCCTTTAGACTTAGATCATATATTGTAAATAGGTCAAACCTAGGGTTGAAGTAGGGCTCTTAGTTATTTCATCTTGCTTGTGCTTGTGTGTGTTTTTTTCTTTGATACTCATTTTATTATTATTATTTTTCTAAATTGTTGTAGTAGAGACCAACCCCTTAGAGCTAGCCTCACAATACGAGGAATTAAAAGCTCATTTCCAAGCTAGTATGAAGATCAATCTAGTGCTCAAAATTTTCTTATTCAAAATTTTTGGAAGATAGGGGTGATTGATGTATGATAATATAATTCTAAAATATATTGATAGCCTATGGTTCCTTTTAGAATGCAAATAGAGATCAATTTTTAAAAGATGTAGCATGATGGAATTGTTACCTGATTTTTAGCTTTAAGCTGAAATTAGGTAACTTAGTGTTTAATTCTTTTCTTGTTTTTTAAAATATTTAAAGATAAACCATAACACTACTAATTTCAATATGCATGAAGGAATGATTGTCAAAACAAAGTAGAATACATTTTTTCATTTCAATGTTCCATTACAGCAAATGTGAAAGAGAATCATAGATATACAAATGTAGTCTTTTATTAATAATCTTGAAATATACATGTCCCTCACAAGCCAAGGGACTAACTCTCTTATTCAATGAACCTATGAAAAAATTCAAGCATGAATAAGTAGAGAAAGGAAATGTGCATATAAGAATTGAACCAACCATTGCCTGAGAATTATTGGTTGTAGGTTGCTTGACTGCTTTGCTGCTGCCCCGAGCTGCTTGTGTCCCTCCCATCTTCGTAGTGCTCCTTACCCTGCATCTGAAGAAAACATGATGTTAGAGCAAAGCTCTAAGCAATGAAAGATTCAATCCTTACATACACACCTACCTATGCATCTATAAACTGATCCATAAGTGCATTAAACAAGCATGCAAACCTTGGATGTTTCAGAAAAACAGTGAAATCACCAAACACATCCAACATATGCATTTATTTTCTAACTGTTTGCTTCATGTGCAGATTTAGGACAAGTCTAATTATTGTTTCATTATCAAATCAAATGATAGCATGTGGGTTAAATGTGGCTCCCACAAGGGTAGAGCTCAACATGCTTTGAAAGAAAAGGAAATTAAGCAACTTGATCAAAGATTTATCTATAATCAATGCATTTAATCAATATGGAATCACACCAGTTGATCAACTTTCATTATCAGATTCAAAAGATGCAACATACTGTGCTGATATGTCTTTCAATCTTCTTAAGTGGACCCTTGATCCATTTTATAAAAAGAAGTGCTTTTGGAGATGCATCAAGTGTCTTCATATGCATCAAGTTCAATTATGCATCTTCTAAACAATGAGGAAGCATTTCAAGTTGTTGTCAACCCCCCCTCACCATAACCCTATGGGGCAGTCACACATCACATAGGAGGGAGAGTTGTTAGGTCACCCAAATATGTGACATGTGGTTGTCCAATAAAGTTAAAATGAGGAGACTGTGTATTTGTTACACATAACAGAGGAAAGAGCAATGGTTGAATCAAGGTCATGATACAAGTACAAGGGAAACACCTTTGCAAGAGCTACAAGAGGCAAAGGGGATTAATAGTGTTTATTCATAGGTGTACTTGTGAACATGAATTAAAAGTGAAGGTCATTTTCATTGGAAAGGGGAAGTTCACAATAATCTCATGCAATAGGACAACAACAATGATATATAATATGGGGCAACAAAGGTTCTAAGGTCTGAATGCAATACCCCCCACAATGCATACATTGTGACAAAATGATCAAATATACAATGCCTCAGGATGATGTACCAGTCACAATTATCTAAATGTGTGAAGAACATGAACATTAAAGTACAACAATAAACAAAGGTAGAGGTTCACAAAATGGAACAAATAGTGATCCATGAACATCCTGGATAGATACACCATACATATATCACAGTCATAAAGGGCAGCTTCAAGCATCTAAAGAACACAATGAGGATAATGCATTACAACCATAAGATGAGGATAATATAGGACCTTTCTCCAATCAACATGAATCAAGGTGAATGAAGGACAACTTTAGAGCCAAAAATACATATGAATGATGCATAAAGAGTAAATGGATAGTGGTTTGTGCCCTACATACTGAGAATGAAAATGAATGTAGTGAAAAAGACCAGGGAACACATTGCTTTGCACCAGAACCCCAAGACACAAGAAATCTTGGATTTAAATTTATTATAAATGCTCTAATTACTGCAGTTTATGTGGTGGGAGTATCCTTGTTCTTTGAGAAGGTGGGATTTCCTATTAAATAAATCCAGAGAATCAAGCTCTTGTGATTGTGGTGTCTTGCTTTGTGAACACCCACCATATGGAGGAACATCTTTGTGTCAAGGAAGCAATTCTTTTAGGACATGTCATGACAAATAGATGGTGGATCAAAATGAATAAGGACTAGGTCCACATGCCACAAAACATTGTGTAAGGGACTGTACAATCTTATAGGGACAAGCATTGGTCATTGGTTGAGTGAATATGTGAAACCTAGATACAAGACTTTAGGGGGAAGAACTTTCATCTTAGGTGCATGAATAGAGCATGGGTCTTAAACATTCAAGTTTGTAGGACAACAAGCAAAGGAGTTTCATTGGTCAAATGCCACTTTTCAAAAGGCTTGGGATACATTGTGAATGGTATGCTCATTGATATCAACAGAGCAGTCTTGAAACAATGCGGAAAAAAAACATGCACTAAAGAGCCACTTAAGGAGGAATTTTTCTCATTTGATGTTGGAGGGTATTTCATTATAAAAACAACTAAAAATTCTTTATTGTACAAAAAAAAGCAGGGTAATCACTGCATTTTCAGAAAATAGTAAATGGAAAGTTGTTCACAATGACCAAAATGTGGGGTTTTGTTATAAAACATTATTACATTCTAGAGAAATGAAGTGCTTAACAAAAAATGCCAATATGAAAAGATTGTTACAGGAATTACAAAAATGAAAAGCCATTTATGCAAGCCGTGGTGAGCAGTAGCCTTTTCCCTACAATTATGAGAAACCCACTTGGGGTTTTGATCAAATGAAGCAACATTGCCTTCTTGTTACAAGAAAATGAAATAAACTTGAAAATCATTTGTATTCTGCTCAAAATACAAGCTCTGTAAGAAAATCGAGTGACCCATTTGGGTTTTTTGCAAACAGTGGAAGAGTTCAACAAAATTGCATAATACAGGAGACCCAAGCAAGGGTTTTTTTCAAAGTGCAGAAATAAGATAGAAAACCATGAATGCAAGAAGACCCAGTTTACATAATGAGGGTCGAGCCACATTTGGCTCTTTCTTTTCCTATGTTCCAAAAACCCATCTGGGTTATTAACATTTATCAATATTTGTGAGGAACAAGAAGGAAATCATGAGAATACATAAGGGTTTTGCAAAGCAGTGCATATAACACCTTGTCCCTATTCAAGGCCATAGCCAGTGAGCTGATATGGCCATAAAACAACAAAAATTTGCACCAAGTCTACAGTGTGGAACATTTCTAAATGATATCACAGAGATGTAAAGCAAAACAAGAGTTTTTTTTATCTTCCATTCGAGCTTTCTTGTTCAATCAAAAATAGAGAAAACGGTGAATGAAGGTCGGCTGGGAGCTTACCTAAGCTTGAACCCCAAAATGCACAAGTTTTTTTCCATTAAAAGCTTCCTCAAAGCTTCATAAATTTCTCATTGATGGTTGTTTACAATAGAAACAAGCAAAATGGAGGACGAACAAACAGTATGATCAGAAAGAAGCCAACGAAATGCTATAGGTCGTGGCCTATGAGCCCAAAAATGTCCTTCAAGTAAAGATTTTGCAGGGTTATGCCAAGTAAAGCAATTACCTGAGTTTCCATGCTGCTTTTATGCAAAAGAATATCAAAAAATTGACTGAGAACCAGTGAAATCATCATTTTTCTGTGTTCTTCCCAAACCCTCATGGTAGAAGACCAAGTTTTCCAGATTCTTCAAAGACCGAATGATGATGTTTTTCATCATTTTGTTGTTTTATCATTAGGGTTTGACTTGTGTCTTTTTGACATTTCGATGGGATTTTTATCTCTTTTCTTTTTAAAAAATCAACTCATGTGAAATGTGAAGGGGAGGTTGAAACCTTATTTCTCCCTTAGGCATTTGTTGCCTTTCAAACTTTCAACTTTATTTAAAACATTGCTAAGTCTTCATTCCACATTACCTCATGTGTTAGCACTTAGGCATTCTATGCCTTAGGGTTGTTCCCTTTCTAATCATTGCTAGGTGTTTTTCAACATACAACAAGGGGGTGTACAACAATGTATTTTCCATGTGACCCTTATGTGAGGCTTTGTAATTGACCAATGCCATGCAAGGTGGAATATGCTTTCCAAGAGACTTGGAGGTCGGCCATATTAGCCAAGTGCTATTGATGACTATATGCCTTTGCAAACCAATGAGTATGACATGTGTGGGCAAAATATAGAATATGGTGAGTTAGTGGTCAATACCTTGGAGACTTTTTGTAAACTTTTCACGCATCATTTTGCACTGATTTTCAATATTTGGAATATCATGTAAGTGATTTAAAATCACTTTTAGTTGCTGAAAATTGTAATGCATTTTAAAATGGTGGGGCCCTTTAATTTGAGCCTAATTGTAAAGTGATTTGTTAAGTGATGCTTTATGAATCACTTAACAAAATCATTATCTTTAATGCTTTAAAAAGCCATGTTTTTTCAAAGACACACATATTGCATGATGGGGAATGTGGTCAAATGTTGTAATAGGACCAATGATGATTTGCAGAAGTGTGGAAAGTGTGAGATGCTGCTTGGACTAATTTTGTGGTGGGGAGGCCAACTAGAGGCATTTTTTGTCACATTTTTGGGGTGACTATTGACTTGGCATACTTTTCCTACATGTGGAAGGTATTTTAGAGAGTTCTAGAAGGTTCTTTTGGGGCCTTTTTTGTTTCATCCGGGAAAAATCTTCTAGAAACACATGTGTGAGATTTTGATTTCAGTTTTGCTTAAGTATCTTCATACTTGAGTTTTTGGGGAGTTCTTTCTTTTTCCAGCAGAAGGATAGCTTGCATTTTCTTGGAGTTATTTTTCATGAAGCTACATTGTAACTCAAACATGCCTATTATATAGTAAGCATTTTGAATCAATAGATTGGAGTATTTTATCTTCTTCCTTCATGTTTTATGGTGTCATTAATGGTTGATTAGTACGTTTTGTGAAAATTCATTTTCCTTACAAACTTGTCCCATGTTTCATGCATCCATTTGACATGAAATGTATGTTTACAGGTTATAAACTATGTTGTTTAATGGTGTTATTGATTGTGAAGTCTATTTTTTCCTTTTGAAAACACTGTTACAGACCTTTTAATAAATTACTAATGTGAACTGCATTAGAGAGGGAGTTGTGTGAGTTAGCTTTGAAATATTGATTTGAATGTGCAAGGCTATTAGCAGGTCTAGGTTTTTTGGTGTATCACCTTAGTTTCTTTCTATATTAGGTTTATTTTATGTAATTTCTTACCCTCATCTCAGAGTTTAAAGTAGTTAGGTGGCATCAAAAAGGGGAAGCCAACCCATAATCAAAAGGTCTACTTTCAAATAGGTTACCCACAACCTGAAAGCAGTCCCATGTTAGTCCAAATCTACTGAGTCCACTCAAGGCTTAGCAAACAGGGTGCAGATTTGGTGAGCTAACAAGAATGAACAAAATGAAATGCAGGTGGAATGTTTTGTTTTTAATATGTAATAATTTTTGAGGTGAAATGGATTGATGGTTTTACCAAATTATTCACCCTCCATTATGCACAAGTGGAGAGCACCATTCACAAATATTTTTTACTAGGCATGGGAAAATCTAGTTGAGTTTTGATTTCCAACCTTTGTCAAATATTTTATTAATAAAACTACCAAGTATTAATATGAGGTCTCCTACCTTGATAGGTTGTAGTGACACTATTGTGTTTAACTGCTAACTTAAAACCAAAGAACATAATAACATTAAATCCTTTCTTAACCTTTAAAATTCCCTTTAATGATTTCATGTTGATTAAATGGCCCCTTCATTAGATAACTGATCTTTCAATATTTTAGCCTTTTGTATCAATTTTTTAATATACTTGTGCAATAATTAGTGTATTTTAAGAAAGTATGTAGTTCATGTAGAGTTGAGGACAATGTATATTTGTAAACCCCCATTCCCATGGGGATGCATTTACATGGGTAATTTTTTTGATATTTCAATAGTTCTTCAATTTCTGATTTTCATTTTTTATTATAAAGTGAATCATTTGTATTAATAATAATTCTTCTCCACTTGCTTGGTCTTAATTATTAATTTTTCTATTTTATGAACTTGAACCTAGAGTCCCTCCAATTGCTCATTCAAATGCTCAAATTTTCTAGGAGGAATCTCATTACTATGTATCTCATTTACTTCTATGGGTTCTAACTCTTCTTCGTCTTGGAATAATTTGAAACTCCTCTTCTTTAAGGTTGATGGGGATCTTTATGGTGCAAATATTTGTAATTTTATTTATGGGAACAATTTTTGAAATTCTTGAATGAGTTCCAAGTGGGAACCTAAATGGTTTAATATTTACTAATAATTGGGACTATTTTGATTCTTATCATTAAGATATGGAAATAACCACTTTTAAGCTTTGACATTTTTTATTGTTATCTTCTCAAGTTCTTCTTTCTTTCTAATAGGGTCTACTTATAGGATTGGCTTGAGAGTCATTATTTTCTTAGTGCAGAAAATTCATAGTAAATTTATATTCCTACTATATTCTTGATTTGGTCCATCTTAACCCTATCAAGTGGAATTAGATCTCCTTTTTCTATATTTTTACTTCCCTAGTGTAGGAATTTAACCTCATAAAATAATGTAGAATATATGATTTTAATCTAATGTATCTATTCTAGTATGGTTTTGTAACCCATATCCTTGTCAATAACATAAAACATTATGGTGATAATTTTTGAACCAAGAGTGACAAAAAGGATGATCTTTCCTATTATTTTATTTTAAAATTTATTATACCCCCACTGGGTGTCTCTACGAGATGTGATATTTTCCTTACAATATTTATAATTTCCAAAAAAAAAGGAGGGGAATTATGTTTACTACAACTCTATCATAAACTAGAAATTTCCTTATACACATTATTAGCCGATAGGCTCTACTTCTGGGATCGCCAGTGCACACTTGGCCTGCAAACTTGTCTCACGTTACTGGGATACAGTTTTAAGATCCTGGAATACCCTTCGCAGCTGCTGTTAAACAGTTTTCAGATCCGTCAAATATTCTTTAGCTCACTGGAAAAGTAGATGACTGCTATTGCGTTTGGATGTGGCACTCAAACCTTTGCCCATCTGAGGAATTAGGAAGCTGTCAATCAAGGGGCACAAATTTTGCACGTGAAGGCACCATCAACCTCTGTCGTTGAACAGGTAATTCGTCGCTCCCCTTCATGCACAATTTTTTAGCAGTCTATATTTTTTTTTTTTGTGCGGTTCGTGGCACATTAGTGTGATGCAGAAATTCGATAGCCCTTATTGGGAATCAAGATGAATATTTTATTTCATTTTTCTTCTAACGGCGTGTTTTCACACCACCATTTGCTTCTAGGGTTTTTTTCTTCCCCCCTTCTATCATGCGACATGGATGTTACTTTCTCCGGAAACGTATAAACTGCTTTCTCGGTACATAAGAGGTATTATCAATTTTGATTTTGGGCTTCGGTTTGTAAGGATTTTTCACTAGCTGAAAATTTTGCACTTTCAACTACTGTTTTGTTGTGCTGCTTGATCCTTTGTTCTCTACTACAGAGTCACTATCACAAATATTTCACTTGCTCTCACAGATTTTTCTCGAACAAAGTCTTGTTTGAAGTAATGTTGCCTAGCAATACAGATCAGTTTCATTAGTGTACTATTTGTAATTTTTGGTTTAGTGTCATTATTTTTTTTTACTTCTTTGAATGAACAATATTTTGAAGCGGCTTTCACCTATCCATATAATCTTTACACATTTATTTCTATTTTATTAATTTGTTTATTTTGTTTTAGGAGTTATGTACTTGACATGAGCAGGAGGAATTTTACAATAAAAATAGTTTGAATATGGCATTCCTGCCTTCATCTGCTTCATCTTTATGCTACCAGTCATTAAGGTTTTCACACCTTTTAGGTCAAATTTACTAGTTCTTCAACCATTTCAATGTTGATATATCTACTTCAACAGAAATGATCAAATACTATATTATGTTCTACTATATAGCATAAATATGTTGTTTAATAGTGTTCAGAAATACAGAGGATTCTGCAGACTTGTAGATATATGTAGCCCTCATTCGGGCTTAGAGCTCCTCAATTACTAAAGAGCTTAACAATGAAAAAACCTGTCAATTACAAGATTATAAATTGCTTAGGACTTTAAATATTTCTTTGGAAGTTGAAAAAAAGTCAGATTGAGGCATACAATATACACTCGAGAAAAAAATGTTGTATTCGATCAGATGGTGTTACAATGGAAAGGCGCGGGCAGAGAAAGTTATTGCTCAAATTGCAATGGTACTACAAGAGGATCAAAGGGAAAGAGATGCTTGAGACCTAGGGTAGTGGGTTAGATATACAAAATTTATAGACATGGATGAAAAACATCCTGTTAAGAAGCATTAGAGATCAATTCCTGGTCTTTAGTTCTTTCTGTTTAGCTTTCTATCCACATCCTTTACGGTGGGCTTATTGACTCTTTACCGATTCTAGAATTGTCGTTTGCTTTTTGATTTTGCATCAAAAAAAAAATTTAGCATTTGGAAGCCATTAGTAATTTCTGCCATACTTCGCCTGAAAAAAAAAACTTTAATTGGAACCCCAATATTTTTAGATCTACTTTTCGTTTATTATGGATATATTTAAGCAATGATTGATTTTTGTATTTTTAATCTAGAAAAATCTTGTGTGGCGCTCAAGAATCTACAAGTCTAGAACCCTGATATTTTTAGATCTATTTTTTATAAAATTTCTACATTGGTAGGGTTTCATCATATTTTTCCTTT
The DNA here is from genome assembly GCA_007258455.2 of Sequoia sempervirens. Lineage (NCBI taxonomy): Eukaryota > Viridiplantae > Streptophyta > Pinopsida > Cupressales > Cupressaceae > Sequoia > Sequoia sempervirens. Next base: position 78,220 of record VDFB02299534.1, read on the forward strand.
GCAAATTCTTCCCTTTCGCTCTAGGAATTTTTAGTCTGTAAAGTTCGCTTTATTTAGGAATTCTTGTTTATAACGAGGCACCCAAATTTCATCCTCTATACCTAAGGTTTTTGAATATAATTATCAGGAAAAGGAAAATAATACATTATCTCCTACAGGAGTTTTTGTATACCTTTCACCATTTATTTTCTAATGGAAATATTAGGCCAAGTCATATAGTCCATAATCTTCTACAGGAAATCTTCAATGGATAAGAAGAAGAAGAAGCAGGAGGCAATCGAATTAGCAGACACCCACTTCAGTTTTGTATTGGCCTTTGTAGAAGGAGGTATTCAGGAAGCTTGTGAAGATGCTTGCAACATCTACCTCAATCCCTTCTCACACAATGATCCTTCTATGGTAATAGGTTGGCTGGCTAAATATCAATGAAGGAAATACATATAATCCTGTTCTTAGTTTAGTTGGACGAGGCCCTTAGCCCTGATGAATATCCAACTAATTTCTATCAATGAAACTAATCAAAACCAGCTTACTACATGTTGTTGACGAGTCTCTTAGAACCATTTAAGGATTAAACAACTAAATGCAACTACCCTAGTTCTGATTACAAAACAAGCGATGAGAACAAGGAAACATGTTCAGCGTGCAATATACTGCCCAACAAACGTGGGTGACATGCAGCTACCAGTTGTTTTACAATTTTAATGTTTAAAAATGGTTGTTACACCAATTTTGAAAACAACTTAGCCTTTTCATCACATAGTTGATATACAAATGCTTTATTAGCACCAATTATACTAGGAGAGATAATGTTATGCATTGGGATTACCTTCTTTGCAGACTTGATAGGGAACTTGTTAACCTTTCTTGTCTATTTTATTTATATATTTATTCATGATATTGCTCCATGTTTGGAGATACTTGGCTTCTCCCTTTTCTCTGTGTTGGAGGTGCTTGGCTACTCCCCTTTCTCTGTGTTGGAGATGCTTGGCTACCCCCCCTCTCTTTGCTTTTTGTAGGTAGGTAATTTTTATGTTGTTTAAGGTGTATTTTTTTCAAATTGGTTCTCTTAGCTTTATCAACTTTCTTTTATGTGTATTGTTTAAGGTGTAGTTTTTAGCTAGATAAAAGAAAAAAAAGTCCTCTATCTCAAATTTATTTTATTAAATTTACAAATCTAGTTATTTTTTTAACAATTTATGTAATTCCCGTCGAACAACATTTTTGTTTCATTGCATACAAATTCTGATATAAAATGTTCAAAAGGATTGCATTGTGTTTTTTTATGTGTTGTTGCAATTCATTTACACTCTTTCCTCAATTTCCTATCGGCAATTCCCTTGAACCTCCTGTCATAACTACATGCTTTTAGGAATGGAACGTTCTAAATCTATCAATACACAAATCTAGGTATTGCTTCTCATCTAGCATGGTATATACACATGATAGAAAGGCTTCTATTATTTGTTCTGAGATACCAACGTCGGGATTAGACCCCATTCCAATAAATCAAACCAGAGATATTACTTTAGATTTATTTAAGAATTACTTTTAATTTAAAAACCACAACTATCAATCTATATTTTAAAGTATTTTTTTTATTTTCTATTTGTTAAAAATTGCATGTTCCATGTTGCAAATATTATTACATGCATTTTTTACATTGATTAAGTTATAAATTATTTAATTAACAAAGACCATTTCCATAACCATCAATTTAAACTTTTCTCCTTCAAAGTTTACGAAACACTATTTTTTGACCTACTTGAATATAATTAAAGATTATTTGATGTAATTTAATGTTATGTATTAACACTTATTTCCTACAAATTTTTGTAGGCCATTGCAAATCTTCAACAATCAATTCAAGTCATTGATATTTCAAACAGTAATTCAGAAGGTAATGGTCGACCACTGTCCATTGGATACTGAATTATAATTGTAGTTTGTTTCCTCACTATATTTTATACTTTTCTTTCATAGGATTGTATTTGTTTCAGACAGACAGACAGACAAATCATTCGTAGAAACAAACAGACAGACAAATCATTTGTACTAAAGACCACACTACTGTTGTTACATATAGGTATGTTCCTTAATATTCATAACTGATTTGCTACTAGACTTCATCTTTCTTCTACTAGGTACGACACTAATCATAATAATAGATACCTTGTATTACAAGCAATATTGTATCCATTAAATAAAAATAGACCACCAGTCATAGTTATAGATGCCTTGTATTACAAGCAATATTGTATCCATTAAATAAAAATACACCACTGCATGTTATGTTTTCTTTCACATTTTAATATAAACAAAGGACATTCAAATAGCATTTTTTTACTTTAAAACCAGAAGAGAACTTATCAACCTATGCACTTTTATAGGGATATTCCAGATCCATTCAAATATGTCTCTATCTTTGACACCCAATGCAATCAGCCTAAGACAAGGCCTCACATTCACAACAATGTCTAGAGTCAAATCCATACTAGGCATTCACATAGAACCAACATCTTTCGAGCGCTATGCCAAAATGAAGAAGAATCCATACAACATTATTAGAAAGAAAGAAGAGGCTTGCCTTCAACTCCTTTCCCAATAACATATTCAAGTAAGTACATTTACTAATTTCCTTACAAACTTAACGAATTCCATATATTCCCTCCTTTGCTACGCGACAACCACTCAAACTAATCAATTTCAACCTTTTCTTGTTGTACAGGTGGCCACTGAGATGCAGAACAAACGCACAGATCCAGATTCCATACATATGTCGTAGCAACATTACAAGTACAAATCTTGCTCATCTAACAACTCTTTATTGCAATAAACCTGCCAAACTAACTAGAATCACCTGTTGCAGGGTCAACTACTTAGTCAACAACAACATAATCTGTAGTCTTTGTTCAGAAGAACCCAGTCCAGCCTGTATATTCAAGTCAAGATACCCTCCAATTTACACAAACTCATATGCATTCATGGTGAGTATCTATATTTGAAACAACACAATATCAAACATATTAAAACAAAACATTGTCATTTTATTTTGATGTTGATTGAAAAAAGGCCGATTGTATTTTTTCCTATTCATCTGATTTAGTTTTTTCAGCCAGCTTGTCTTTGTCATTAATTTTGTTCTTCATATTATACACATAAGTCTCCAAACCGTTGTGACCATCAATTCGCTCCTTCACCTTATTGTCCTCCTTAGCAAACTCTTCTGCCTCCTTAACCAATCTTTCAATTTCCTGTTGGCTCAATCTTCCTTTGTCATTTGTGATGGTGATCTTCTCAGATTATCCAGTGCCTTTATCCTCTGCTTTTACATTCAGAATACCATTGGTATCCACTTCAAAAGTAACTTCGATTTGAGGAAATCCCCTGCATACAAACTCACATTTACCTCAATGTATAAAAGGGCACATGTTACAAGCTAACTACCTAAGCATGAATTTGGCAGACAATTTGCATAGATACAAACCTTGGAGTTGCAGGAATACTAGTTAGCTCAAATCTCCCAAGTCCCCTACAATCCTTTGTTGAACGCATATGCTAATAGACCACTTTGACATAGCTATTTTATAGTTTGCTTTCACAGGATTCTACTACTCTGACTATGCCATAAAATTGGATACAACAATACAAAAGGGTATGTAATTTTTCTGTAATCCAACAATCATATAATTGTTGTTTCAGCCGAGATCAGTCCAAGGAAATCTCAGAAGGGAAAGGAAAGAGAAAGGCCAAAAATTTACCAAGTTCATTAAAACACAAGAAGAAAAAGCACTACACAGTCAAGGGAAGGTATTGGAGCTATCTGATTCTGAGACCTTTGCTTCAGCTCTTGCCCGGATTAAGCTAAGAAAGAAAAAACTGATTAATGAGGAATGCGCATAGGAACCCAGAAACACAAGACCCTCTGTTGTACGTGATGTTCCATTTGGGTGTCGAAGAAATGCTCCTCATATTAGTAGCGCAATAATGAAGGAGTACTTCCGAGCCCACCCAAAAGGCAGAGTTGCAAATCCCAATTCTGAAGATGAATTTGAAGAAAAAGAAAATCTTGTTTTAAATGCTTAAGAATTGAATTTTAAATTTATCTCTTGTACAGTTTTAGGTGGCTTTCAATATGGAAATGCATGGTGTTTTATGTTATTGCAAATTTAGCAAAGGCACTTGTTGTTATGCTTAGATGTATGTCCCTTGGTTATTACTGGATATTTGATACAGTGCACATTATTATAGTGCAACCCTATTTTCCAGATTGTTTCATTTAGCATAACCAATATTCTCCACAAGAACATTGTCCCTATTTAAAATGATGGAAATACCCTGCTACCTTCATCTGCCAAGCCAATTTCTCCAATTTTGCATAACTCTCCCATGTTTGTGGTTGTGATCTATCTCCTACACAAAAACCATGTACCATTTTATGCCCTTTATCTTTAATCAACCTCCTTACTATTTGAACCTCACCGCACCTGTCTGCTTCTACACAGATGTTTTAAAGAAGAACATAATAAAATATACATTTAAATATACTTTGACTATGTAATGTTAATTTTCTTAACTTTCACACCTTCGCAATCCTATCGACGCTTTCCTTGAACCCAGCTGGGTGCAAGTGCTAGTAAATACAAAATTTTAAGTGTAATTCAAGGTCTCCTTCCATTAGCAACGTGTTGTTCTATCACTATAAATGATTTCTTAGTCTTTCTAAAGGTTCTTTATAAGGACTCCTTATATAATTTATAAGGGATTTTTCGGAATTCCGCTTGTGTATCTTGACTTAGGCTATGCAAGAAGACATCATAAAGTTCTTTGTGATAAATATGAGAGGTTCAATTTTAGTAATAAAAGACCTGTCTCCATTGGGTCAAGAAGTGAGTGATAGATTTTTTGTTGTCTTGATTTACATTTAGGAAATCTCTAATGAGTTTTTGGAAGGAATGAATCATACCTTTAATAAAATAATAATACCAATCATGGGAAAATTCATTTAAAGATAATTGAAAAGTTTTGAATAGATATTATGTTCTAGAGTAAAAAATTTCAAACAACTGCACAGTATAAACTTTGTTGTTAGCATTTAGATACCATTCTCTTTAAATTTTAGCAAGTCATGGAGTGGTATAGGTAAAATTATTTTTTATATTGTGAGATCCAAAATTTCCTTCAAATATTTTTTCTACGCCTTAGAAAAAGGATTCATAAGTGGAAGGTGATGGTCCTCCAAACATTGATCTTGTAAGTAAAATAGATTAACAATTTTGAAACCTTAGGTTTAATTATTTAAACCTTGGGGCTATCACGTAGTTTTGTTATAAAAGATTCACCTATTGATAGTTGAGAGAAATTGTGTAGTTTTGAGTTTAGTTTTGGATAATTTGAATAAGTTAAAGTGAAATTATATCATTGAATGGCCGTGGTGGGGCGGAGATAATAAAGTGTTGTTACATATTTTTTCAGAATATAAGTTGAAATAGGGAGTTGTTGAATGGATGAATAATTTAGATCAAGAATAATGGTAAGAAAATGATTGGTATTAATGTGACATACAATAGATCTTAGCATCACATTATTGTACATAAAATTTTGTTGAGACTATTGGAAATGAATTAATCTTAGGTCAGTTTGAGTGGAAGTCTCCTCCCATAAATATCTCTATACTTAGCACTTACATTTTAAATAAAGAAAAAGTGTTCCATCTGGCAGTGGTGTCCCAAAATTCACTAAATTTAAGAGAAAAAAAAAGGACTAAAGAGTCCCCATACCCCTTGGTCAAAAGGAAGGACACTAAAAGTAGTCTTCCTAAATGCTATGATAGCTTTAGGAAAGCAATGTATACTTCTTAATTCAATCTTTCATTGATTTACAATGTACCTCCTAGAATGTTAGGGGACTTGAATCCACTGAGAAAAAACATATTGTGAGGAAGTTCTTCAATCTAATAAAGGAGAAAAACGTGATTTTTCTGTAAGAGGTAAAGTCCATAAATTCACACTTGAAACAAATTTAAATTTTATATGGAAAGACTCAATACACTTTATAACAAATCATGAAAGACGTAAAGTTGGCTTTTTCATACTACTAGATAATAAGTGGGCTATATTTGTTGTGGATAGTGGCTCATCCCCTTATTAGAGAGCTACCAGGATAATAATAGGAAAGGATGGATTTAGGTTTGGCCTATGCTTTGTGTATGCCCCCAATGACTACATGGTCAAACTTAGCAACAACATGCTAAGAGATAATGATTGCAATGATTCAATCTTCACTCTTATGGAGATCAGTCATTGGATGCATAAGGATAAGACTATGATTGAAAGATGGGAGAAAAGTGTGAATTTATGGAGGACTATCTATCAAACCATGGGCACGAAAAGAGCCATGGATAGTAGGAAAAAAGAATTACAACTACATAAGAATCTACTAACCACTAAATCCAATCTCCAAAATGATCCATCTAATTTAGTGGTATCAAGAGAGGCTAATATTATCAAGGAGTCAATAAGAATAATCCAAACCAAAATAATCCAAGGGCTAAGGGTGAGAGCAAGATTAAAATTGCTAAAGAATCAGGATAGGGGAACCAAATTCTTCTCCAATCTACTAAAAAGTAAGAAGGCAAAAGAAAGTATTGAAAAGATTTGGGAGGATGAAAATTCCATAATGGATCAAGATTAGATTGAAGAGTCCTTCCTTAAGTTCTATAGGAACCTATTCTATTTATAAGGTAACAACAAGGACACCCTCAAGGATAGATAATTATGTAATCAAGTCATCCCAAAGAAGATAGTAGAGGAGTATGCCACTGATCTGGAGAAGGAAATCAGTAGAGAGGAAATTATAATTTTAATCCAATCTTTAAACTATGACAAGCCCCCAAGAGTGGATGGATTACCAATATATTTTTACAGAAAAAATGTGGAATAGATTAGTGATGATCTTCTCCAGTTGTACAAAGAAGTTGCTCTAGTTGGGTCTTTGAGGAAAAACATCAACAAAAGGATAATCAAGCTATAACAAAAGGAAGAGGACAAAAATCTTCTAAAAAATTAGAGACTGATTACACTACTAAATATCTCCTACATGGTTTTAGCCAAAGCACTAGCTAACAAATTCATGAAAATCCTACCAAAAATCATAAGTAATACCCAACCAAGCTTCATTAAGGGAAGATACATCCTAGAAAACTTGATAACCAATTGGGAGGCTATGAATTGGGCCAAACTCTCCAATCAAAAGGTAGCAATGTTTCTACTAGGCTTTGAAAAAGCTTATGATAGGGTTGAATGGGACTTTGTGCTCTTGGTATTAAATGCCTTTGGGTTCCCTAGCATGTTATGCCAACTTGTAAAGACTCTCATGAAGGATGTTGTGGCACATATAGAAGTAAATGACTCACTGACTAGAATGAGTTCATCCTTGAAAGGTCAATCAAGAAAGGTTGCCCCTTGCTCCTGCCCTATTTGTAATTGCCGTGAATGCAATCTATTACCTCCTAAGGGAGAGTTTCTCTTCTCCTAAAATTAGAGGTATTCCCATCCCCAACAAGGGAAAAAATTTTAATTTGTAGTTTGTAGATGACATAGCTATCTTCCTGGGACTTGAGATAGAAAATATGGAGGCCCTAATCAAAAAATTTAACATATTATACAAACCTTCAAGGGCTAAACTATCAAATTCTAAGTTTGTTATGTTGAGATGACATGAAGCCCCACCAATTTGGTTAGGAAAGATCAAATTTCAATGGGGATGTCCCTCCAAACAAGTAAGGTACCTTGGAATCCCATTTTCTAGGAGCCCATGCCTTAAGGACATGTAGCAATGGATTAAAGGAAAAAAAAAACTTGATAAATGGGATAAGTAATACCTCTCACTAGCAGGAAGGATGCAAGTATGCCAAAAGATCCTTGCATCATACAATTCATATTATTCCTCTGTGTGGCTATTTAGTAACTACCAAGGAAATGAAATTTAGAAAAAAATCATAAGCTCCCTTTGGTCAAATGGTAGAGGTAATAAAAAGTAGCACTCATTTAGGTGGCAGTGGCCTTGTGTGGAGAAAGGAAGTAGGGGTTTGGGACTAAGGGACCTCAAACTTCATGGGATGGCCTTGGCAGTCAAATAGTTTTGAGAACTATGGGAGGAAATGAACCCTGGAAAGTGCTTATAAGGAATAACATTTAGTTAGTTGTTCCCAAATAATAAAAATCATGGAAGGAACTCCCACTTAGTGACCTATTAGCTGGCACATTTCTAATAGTCCCTGCAAGATTTACACTCTTTAAGATCATATGGAAGGCTTGGGAATCTATCTCTAGAAACATTAGCAATAGGGATATCTTTGATAAAAATTGAAAACTTTTTGAAAAAAGGTCAATATGGTGGAACTTGAAGCATAAGGATAAGCCCCTTTCACTTATCCAAGGATGTTTAGCAAAAAGTTGGGTAGCCAAAGGTATAAATTGCTTTAAAAATATTTTATTTGATGGTCAAATCAAGTCTTTGGAATGCCTTAGTAGTGAATATAGCACCCCCCTCTAATTGGAGAACATAATCCATGATTAGAGGGGCCTGTGAGGTGCTTCAATTACCCAAGCTGTGCAATAAAGAAAAGGATTGTTATAATCTCTTTAAATGGAAAGATGGTACTATTTTTCATAATATGAACTCAAAGATTATTTATAATCCCTTAAGCAACAATAATGATATGTTAAATTTCCAAATGGTGACCCGGAAAGGGAGCGGGTCTATTTTTTGAGTCCTTCTGAGGAGGAATCCGATGGTGATGTAGATTCATATGATGAAGATGAGTTTCTTAGTTTCATGTGCCTGAGTTCCTTCTTGCTAGAAGTTTGGGGGAGGTTCCATTGCCCTTTCTTTTACTCTACTGGTTGTCTTGGCTTTGTTGTGCCGAGTGAGTCTTTGTGGGTCCTTCTTGCCCTTGTTTGGTGCTCATTTCAAGGAGGGGTTGTCTCTACTCTTGTGTGCTTATGGAGATTTTATTGGCTTGTGAGGTTGGTTGTAGTCTTTTCTTCTAATGCGGGACATTTGGGGCTTGCTGCAGTCTTGTCCTATTTCTTACCCCATTCTGCCTTTGGAAAGGTTGGCCCTTGCTTGTGTCCTCTTGGTGTCATTTCATTCCTTGTTTCTCTACTTGATTTGTGTCTTGTTTGTGATCATTGTTTGTTTCAATTCTTGTGCATGGGTTTGGTTGAAGGCTCTTGGTCAGTTGTTGGACACCCGTGTCTTTCTTTTCTAGCTTGTTTGGGTGGGGGGGGGAATTGGCCTTGGCCTTTTTGTTCCTTGTTGGTTTCATGGCCTAGTTGTTGCCTTTGGCTCTATAGTTCTTCCCTTGCTTAGGCTTGGGTTTGGTGTTGGGATTATCATTTTTTGTGAGAGCTTATGATTTACCTTCCTTCTTTGTTTGTTGGCTAAGTGGTTTGTGGTTTTTGGTGGTTTTCTAACCATTGTTGGATTTGGGTTTTTCTCTTTGTTCTTTCCATTTTTTTTTCCCGTTGGTGCTTGGGTAGTGCTGGTGGTGCCTTGTTTCAGTTATCTCTAGTGTGTTTTCTTCCTCTCTATGTGTGGGGATAGTGGGTTCTAGTGGGTTCTTTTAGTCAATTTCTTCGGTGGTTGAGGAGTCCCATACATGTGTTGTGGTGGCTCTTTTCATGCCTTGGAGAGGCTTCCTTGTATGTGGTGGTTTGTGTTTGTTTGATTCCTATGAATGTTTGGTGGTTGGGGCTTTTCCCTAGTGTGAACTATGGCATCAAAATGGATGTCTTCAATTCTAATTTTTTGGCCCTAGTAGTTAAGGGGCTCAAAGTTTTTTGGGCTTATTTGTCTGAGGTCCTAGATGGTTTGCTAATTATTTTCAAGGGTGCTGAGAAATCTAAGGTTTTGGGCTTGTTGTTCTTGGTTGGCCTACCTACCATGTTCCTCAAATTAGACTTGGTGCTTCTGCTAGTAGTTGCTAAATGTAATCTCTCTATTGGAGTGTTTTCCTCCTTATTGAATCTCCAGATAGTGTCTCAGTTGTTGGACATCTGTTTCTTTCTTTTCTAGCTTGTTTGGGGGGGCCTTGGCCTTGGCCTTTGTGTTCCTTGTTGGTTTCATGGCCTAGTTGTTGCCTTTGGCTTTGTGGTTCTTTCTTTGCTTAGGCTTAGGTTTGGCGTTGGGATTCTCATTTTTTGTGAGAGCTTATGATTTACCTTCCTTCTTTGTTTGGTGGCCGAGCCGCTGTTCAGTGCTGGAACCCCTCTTTCATGTTCCCAAAGTTTATGGGACATTAGTAAAGTGGTGGTGTGTGTTTTTTTGGTGGTTTTCTCACCATTGTTGGATTTGGGTTTTTCTCTCTATTCTCTTCAGTTTTTGTTCCCGTTGGTGCTTGGGTAGTGTTGGTGGTGCCCTGTTTCAGTTATCTCTAGTGTGTTTTCTTCCTCTCTCTATGTGGGGATAGTGGTTTCTTTTAGTCAATTTCTTCGGTGGTTGAGGAGTCCCAGACATGTGTTGTGGTGGCTTGTTTCATGCCTTGGAGAGGATTCCTTGCATGTGGTGGTTTGTGTTTGTTTGATTCTTGTGAATGTTTGGTGGTTGGGGCTTTGCCTTGGTGTGAACTATGGCACCAAAATGGATGTCTACAATTCTAATTTTTTGGCCCTAGAAGTTAAGGGGCTCAAAGTTTTTTGGGCTTATTTGTCTGAGGTCCTGGATGGTTTACCAATTATTTTAGAGGGTGTTGAGAAATCTAAGGTTTTGGGCTTTTTCTTCTGGTTGGCCTACCTACTAAGTTCCTCAAATTAGATCTGATGCTTTTGCTAGTGGTTGCTAAGTGTACTCTCTCTATTAGAGTGTTTTCCTTCTTATTGACTCTCTAGATTGTGTCTCATATTGAGGTGGAGATTTCTCCTTTTGAGGTGGAGTTGGGTTTTGTGAGTGCAATGGGTTGCTTATGCTTCCTCAACAAATTTTCTCCCTTGCAACTCCTATTGAGATAGAGGCCACTCATATGGAGGTGGAGTTAGGGTTTGGTGGTGAGGTTTTGTTGCTTTGGACAGGGTACTTTTGGTGACTTCTCCTATAGAGGCGGAGTGGCAGGTCAGACGTTGGGGGTCTTCTGCTTCATCAACTTCACTATTGTTTTGGCTTAGAATTATGGTTTTTTGAACAACAATATGTTGATGGTTGGTTGGTTCAAGGAGTGTGTTGGGCTCAAAAATTTTAAACCTATACTAGGGATTTAGACTCCAAGCCCCATTACTATTTTCTCATTTTGGTCTAATGTTCAAATTGTTTGTCCACTCTTGGTGTGGTTAATGTGGAAGGCTACTATTTTGCAGCTTCCTGGATGTCCTGTTGGCCTATTCTATTGGCCAAGAGGCCTGTTGAAATTTGGCTTTGGTTCAGTGTTGCTGACATTGAGTGGTTGGTTTGTTGTATTTTGGTGATTTTTTTTCCCACCATTGGAGAGGATGATGTTAATGGTTGTTGCGTTCACAGTTTTTTGGGTGACTTACAAGTTGGTATTGCTAGCCATGGGGCCTATTCTGAAAGTTGATTAGGTTTTGGACCCATTTATACTTTCTTGTAATGGTTCAATGTTTATCTAGTTTTTCCAACCTTGAGTTGGTTGTTGTTTTGTAGCATTGTGAGTGACCTTCTGGCCTGTTCTACTAGCACTGTTGCCTATTCTACTTTACTATTTTGCTGGCAATGAGGGCTTTTTCTTGTTGTTGTTTCATCTTGTGGTCATTTTTGTCTTGCTGTACTTATTTCTAAATCTTTCTTCTTGTAAAAGGGATCGAGGCCCTTTCAAAATCCCTACTTAATCAAAAACAATAATGATGTGTTTGATTATCTCAACAAGAAATGAAATCTCTCTCTAATAGAAAGTGCCAAAGTGTTTTTTATAAAAAAAATGGTCTAATTACATTGAGCCAAAAAAGGCTTTCTTTAAATGGTTATTAATTCTTCAAAAATTATCTTATAAGATTAATCATTCTAATATTGACTTGTGCAACTCTTGTAGGTAGCCTAAAATTGTTAAGCATATTTTCTTTGAATTTATTTATGCAAAAGAGATTTGGAATTTATTTTTTATAATCTCAAAGGATAGAAAGGTAACATAAAATGGATTGAAATTTTACTTAGCATTATAGAGAGTCTAGATAAAGAATGCAATTTATTTTGGCTAATACTTACAATTGAAATTTTGTGGCAAATTTGGAGCAAAAGGAATGAGGAAAAACTGTAGGATGTCAAGAGATTGCTTATTTAGTTTTATAAAAAAAATTATCTTACACAATGTTGTTGTGTAGGTTACATTAACAATGGATATCTCCACACATAAATTCAAAAGGTTGTTAGAGGATGCCACGGTTTGGATAAACATCGAGGAAATCAAATTTGGGCACACTTGGGATCTCAATAAGGAGAAAAAAATTCCCTTCTTCAAGGAATGCCAGAGTTGGTTAAGAATTACAACAAGGAGAAAGAAAACCAAAACAACAAAGAAAAACACAACATAAAGTTCCATGTTAACGAAGACCTCTCAGGCATTGATCCCTCAATCGATAGGATGTCAAGAGATCACTTACTGAGTTTTATAAAAAAACTCATCTTTCACAATGTTGTTGTGTAGGTTATATTAACAATAGAGATCTCCAAGAACAAATTCATAAGGTTTTTAGAGGATGCCATAGTTCGGATAAACATCGAGGAAATAAAATTTGGGTACACTTGGGATCTCAATAAGGAGAAAAGAATTCCCTTCTTTAAGGAATGCCAAAGTTGGTTAAGAATTACAACAAGGAGAAATAAAACCAAAACAACAAAGAAAAACACAACACAAAGTTCCATGTTAAAGAAGACCTCTTAGGCATTGATCCCTCAATCGGATGGGTGGAGCAGGAAAGATACATGAATGACAAGCCTTAGTTTTTTATCTATTTTTTACCACTAGTAGTATACCATAGGAATTTCAAATATTGATCAAGTTTGTGTTTTATTGAAGGTTGTTTAACATAAATTTTGTAACCAACAATGGAAAGGCTTATAGATCAATAGTTATAGTAGGCTGTCAATCAGAAATACTTGGTTGATCATTGTAATCAAGTTTGGCATATGATTCATAATGCATAAAAAAATAGTGTATAATTTTTTATTCTATATCTTTAATACAAAAAAAATATACATCAAGTTTCTAAAAGGATACATAAAATTATAAATAAACATAAAGGTCACCAATAGGCTTCTAAAGAGTCTTGAACCTGATATTTTTTAAAAGGGAATTTTAGTACCATGGTGCTTTTGTTTAGTTGATCTTTGGGTGTCCCTATTTCCCCAATTTAAAAAAGTATAGGTTGAATACAAGCCTAAGATAGAGTACAAAAAGACTCCTCATCCACATAGTAACTAAACAATTGTAAAAAAATCACAACATGAAATCTATGTGCAAATTTAAAGAAACACCAACATGGTCTCTCTCTCTCTCCCTCTCTCACTCTCTCTATCCCACACAACCTCCTTCTCCCTCTCCCTCTCCCCCTCCTCTCCCCCATCCCCTCTCCCACTCCCACTCCCTGATTTGCGCGCCTCTGATTTTACGTTTGATCTCCTGACTGATTGATCTCTTGATCTTTGATCGCCTGACTGACTGATCTGATCTGATTTTCCATTACCACTCCCACTCCCTCTCCCTCTCCCTCTCTCACTACCACTCCCACTCCCTCATCCTCTCCCACTACCACTAGAACTCCCTGTCCCTCTTCCTCTCCCTCTCTCTGAAATACGCCAACCAATTTTTTTTCTTGAATTAACACAACACAACCAACACTACGCCAAATGGATTAGTGTTAGATTCAAAAAGGAATCAACTGAAATTGCACTCAACGCCAAGAATGTGTACACAAGATCCTTTGAAAGGTGAGGTGCTAACATATGGTAGAAGAAACTGCAATATAATTGAAAGTAAATATAATTGTGAGTTGAAAGAGGTGGTGAACCAACCATCAAGAACTCCACACTATCACTTATTCAGTGGGGGGAAGAAGTTACAAAACAAATTAATTCATCCGCTGCAGCGGGCATCCACTCAACAATGGGGATTCTCCACTTAACAATGGGTGATAAATGAAATATTAGAATGTTCTTTTTCCACACTGGCGGTAAACCATCCAGGGGTTACAAATATGAGAGATTAATATATAAAATTTGTAGCAACTAAAGGACTGGAACAGTACTACTGTTTAGAGTCTTACAATGCAAAACATCTACAAGTAATAAGTGCCAATGATTTTTACAATGAAATCTACTCCAAACTTCTGCAATGTTTTCCATTATATCTCTGATTACAAACATGGGAAAGAACTTGAGATAAATATTGCAAAAAGCTGGAATAACTAGGTTTGATAAAGATAACCAGCAAACTGAGATTTCTTACTAGCGATTAGCCATCACTATATTGTTCATATCTTCACCCAAAATGCTCCTATCTCCTCCAAATTGAATGCATATGAAAATAGAAGCATAAATACCCCCAAAAAATAGCATAATACAGAAAGAACTAGGTCTGATATGAAATGCCAGCAGTCTGAAGTTCAAAACAACAAGCAAGTACTCAACCAAAAAGCTCTAAACTCCTTCCATACTTCACCAATATAGCTAAAACTTAAAGCAAACCTTTCAATTGCTAGGTGTCCAAGAAAACACAAAGTAGCAAGGCACCAACAGCTCCAAAAATGCCTAGCACAGAAATCAATGCAACTTATGAAGAAGTACAACCCTAGAAGAGGGTGATTTCCATAGAAAAATGATGGTTGCAAGATAAAATCTGAAACTCTACCAATAGGGGCGCCTTGAACATAGAAAACATTATAATAAATACCCATAATGATATAAGATTCTCTTAAAGAGTTGTAAATGAAATTCTATTTTAGCCATTGAAAAACTAGCAAGATGAAAACTGGAAATATCTCACCAAAACTCCACAATAATGCTCAATATGTACTTCTAGATGAAGCACACTCTCAATCCACCACCTAGGGAACTATAGTTTTAGGCCCGAAGAGTGTAGTAAATTTGCTAAGCTTTCCCTTAGCCGGATTCTGGATTTCAAACCAACAACATAACGCTATATTTTTTCCAAAGATGATAAACTCTTCAAACAACAACAATATATAAGTTTCAATTGGAAAATGAAACACTTCAAATTCCAAGAAGTCGAATCACTTCAACTTCCAAGAGGGATGCCACCTTTAAGTATTTACTTTTTGAAATAATAAAACATTATTCAACTTCCCTTTTAAGCGTCCATTTCCATATTGCAACAATAAAAAATTTATTTAAATCATTAAATGCTCAACATGACCCCTTAATGGCCCCTCTTTAAAACAACATGAAGTTATTAAGCCTAGGCATGGGGTACAACTGAAAAACATGAAATTGACTAAGTATAAAACTTAGTCCATGGAGATAACCAAAACCAATGCCAATACTGAAACTGATGGATAACAAGATGACTTGAGCTGAACTGCTGTTGATGCCACTGCCAAAATTAGACTTAATAAAAATAGCCAACTGCTATAAATAGTAAGTTCACATCAAAACCAACAGAAAACTAAACTGAGCTGGAAGCAAGACTTATTGAAAGTGGAAACCCTAAATTTTCACATTTGAGTAGCCTACAGATTCCTAGAAATAGGCTAAAACCACATGAAGAGCGTAGGGCTAAAATGGGGACATTACACTCTCCCCCCTCTTACTCCCCCTCTCTCCCACACTTTCTCCCCCCTCTCTCCCTCTCCCACTCCAACTCCCTCTCCCTCTCCCTTTCTCCCTCTCCCTCTCCCCCCTCTACCTCCCCCTCTCTCCCACACTTTCTCCACCCTCTCTCCCTCCCCCAATCCCTCTTCCTCTCTATCCCCCTCTCCCTCTCCCTCTTCCCTATCTATCCCTCTCCCACTCCCACTCCCTATCCATCCCCTCTCTACCCCATTTCTCCCACTATATTCATCTCAATCTCTCTTCATCTCCATCTCCCTCTCCCACTACCACTCCCACTCTCACACCCCCTCTCCCCCTCTCCCCCCTTTCTCCCCCCTCCCTTGTTGTCTCCCATTACCACTCCCTCTCTCTCGCCCTCATCCTCTCTCACTCCCACTCCCTCTCCCTCTTCCTCTCTCCCCCCTCTTCCTCCCCCTCTCCCACGCTTTCTATCCCTGCCCCACTCGCTCTCCCTCTCCCTCTCCATCTCTCTCTCTCCCTCCCCCTCTCCCTCTCCCACTCCCTATCCATCACCCTCTCCTCCCTATCCCTCTCTATGTCCCACTCCCTCTCTCCCTTTCCTTCTCTCACTCTCCCACTCCAACTCCCTCCTCCCTCCTTCCCTCTCCAAACCACTCTCCCTCTCTCTCCCCTCTCTCCCTCTCCTCCCTCCCTCTCTCCCTCTCCCTCCCTCTCCCTCTCTCCCCCACTCTCCATCTCTTCGCTCTCTCCCTTTCCCTCTTTACCCCTTCTCTCCCTCTCTTTCCCTCTCCCACAACCACTCGAACTCTGTCTCCTTCTCCCTCTTCCTATCCCTATCCCTGTCCCTGTCCCTCACCCTCACCCTCCCTCCCCCTCTCCATCTCTCCTCCCTCTCTCTCCGTCCCTCCCCCTCCACCTCTCCCTCTCCCTCCCAAACCACTTCCTGCTCCACCTATCCCTCTCCATCTCCTTCCACTCCCTCGCTCTCCCATTCTCCCTCTCTCCCTCTCCTTGGTCATAATATAGGCCCTCTCCATCTCTCAACCTATCGCCCCCCTCTCTCCCCCTCCCCCTCTCACTCTACCACTCCCACTCCCTCTCTCTTTCTATCCTTCTTATATCTCTCTTCCTCTCCCTCTATCTCTATCTCTCTCCCATAGTCTCCCCCTCACTCCGACTCCCACTCCATTTCCAACTCCCTCTCCCTCACCCTCTCCCACTCCCACTCCTTATCCCCTTCCCACTCTCCCAATCCAACTCCTCCTCCCCCTCTCCCGCTCTCTCCCTCTCCCTCTCTCTCACCCCCTCCCTCCCCTCCCTCTCCCACTCCATCTACCACTCCAACCCCAACTCCCTCACTCTCTCCCTCTCTCTCTATGTCTCCCTCTCCCACTCCCACTTTGACTACAACTCCCATTCCCACTCCCACTCCCACTCACACACCCTCTCCCTCACTTCCCTTCTCCCTATCCCTTGCCATCCCCTCCCCTATCCCTCTCCCCTCTGACTCCCTCTCCTCTCTCTCTCGCACTACCTCTCTCTCTCTCCCTCTCTCCCACTCCCACACAACCTCCCTCTCCCTCTCCCCATCTGTACCCCATCCCCTCTACCAGCCAGTCCCTCTCCCTCTCCCTCTCTCCCC
The DNA here is from genome assembly GCA_007258455.2 of Sequoia sempervirens. Lineage (NCBI taxonomy): Eukaryota > Viridiplantae > Streptophyta > Pinopsida > Cupressales > Cupressaceae > Sequoia > Sequoia sempervirens. Next base: position 95,621 of record VDFB02299534.1, read on the forward strand.
CTTTTCTCTCCTTCTCTTCCTCCCCTCCCCTCCCCTCCCCTCCCCTCTCTCTCTCTCTCTCTCTCTCTCTCTCTCTCTCTCTCTCTCTCTCTCTCTCTCTCTCTCTCTCTCTCTCTCTCTCTCTCTCCCTCCCTCCCTCTCTCTCTCTCCCCCATTTCTCCCTCTCTCCCTCAACCTCTCCCCTTTCTCCCCCTCTCCCATCCCCTCTCACTCTCCCTCTCCCTCTCCCTCTCTCCCTCTCCCCCTTCCTCCCCCTCTCTCTCGCCCCCTCTCCCTCTCCCTCTCCCCAGCTCTCCTGCCCCCTCTCACTCTCCCCCTCTCTCCCTATCGCTCTCCCCTTCCCTCACCCTCACCCTCTCACTCTCCCACTCCAAATCCCTCTCCCTCTCCCCCTCCCTTGCCTTCTCCTCCTCCCTCTCCCTCACCCTCTCCATCTTCCTCGCCCTTGCCCTCTCCTTTCCCTCCCTCCTTCCCTCTCTCTCCATCTCCCTCTCCTTCCCTCTCCCTCTGCCCTTTCTCCCCCTCTCACCCTCCCTCTCCCTCTCCCTCCCCCTTTCTCCACCATCTCTCCCTCTCCCTCTCCCCCTTTCTCCACCTTCTCTCCCTCTCCCTCTCCCCCTTTCTCCACCCTCCCCCTATCCCCTTTCTCCCACCCTCTCCCTCTCCCTCTCCCTCTCTCTCTCTCTCTCTCTCCTCTCTCCCCTCTCTCCCACCCCCTCTCACTCTCCCTCTCCCTCTATCCCTCTCCCCCTCCCTTGCCCTCTCCATCACCCTCTCCCTCTCCCCCTTTCTCCCCCCTTTCTCTCCCTTCTCACTTTCCTCTCCCCCTCTCTACCTATCCCTCTCCCCTTCCCTCTCCCTCACCCTCACCCTCTCCATCTCCCTCTCCTCTCCTCCTCTCCCCTTTTCCCTGCTCTCCCTCCTCCTTCTCTTACACTCCAACCGCCCTCACTCTCGTCTTCCTCTCCATTTCTCTCCTTCACATCACCTCCTTCCCTCTCTCCCCACTTTCTCTGTCCTCTCTCCCCTCTCCCACTCAACTCCCTCTCCCTCCTTCCCCTCTCCCACTTTTCTCCCCCATACCTCTCTCCCCACCCCTCACCTCCAGCTCCTCTCCCTCTCCTTCCCCTCCAATCCCTATCCTCGCCCTCCCCTCCCACTCCCTCCCCTTCTCTCCACTCCCTCTCCCCTCTCTCTCCCTCTTCTCTCCCTTGTCTCCCTCCTCCTTTTTCTCTCACTTATACCATCCCTCTCTCTCCCCTCCAACTCCCCATCCCCTCTCCTTCCTCTCCCTCTCCCCTCTTCCTCTCTCCCACTCCCCATGCCACCCTCCATCTCTCCCTTTCCTGCTCCCCATCCCCTCTCTCCCTCTACCCCCTCCTCTCCTCTCCATCCCCTTCTCCCCCTCTTCCTCCCCTCTCTCCCTATCTCTCCTCTCCCTCCCCTCACCCTCTCCCTCTCCTCTCACTCTCCACTCCCTCTCTCCCTCCCTCTCCCTCTCACTCTCACTCTCACTCTCACTCTCCCACTCCCCTTCCCTCGCCATCTCCCTCTCCCTTACCTTCTCCATCTTCCTTTCCCTCCCTCCTTCCCTCTCTCCCCCTCTCCCACTCCAACTCCCTCTCCCTCTCCTTCCCTCTCCCTCTACCCCTCTACCTCCCAATCCCTATCCCTGACCCTCCCCCTCCCACTCCCACTCCCATGCCACTCCCTCCATCTCTACCTCTTCCTCTCTCCCTCTCCCCCTCTCTCGCACCCCCACTCCCTCTCCTCTCCATCCCCCTCTCTCTCCCCTCTCCCTCCCTCCTTCCCTGTCTCCCCCACTTTCTCCCTCCATCCCTCTCTCCCCCTCTCCTTCCCACTCCCACTCCAACTCCCTCTCCTTCCCTCTCCCTCTCCCCCTCGCCCCCTCTCTCCCACTCCTACGCCACTCCCTCTCCTCTCCATCCCCTTCTCCCTCCCTATCTATTTCTCCCCTCTTTCTCCTCTCCCCCTCCCAATCTCCCCCTCTACCTCACCCCATCTCTCTCACTCCTTTCCTTACCTCTCCCTCTCCCCCCCCCTCTCTCTCTCTCCCTCCCTCTCCCTCTCTCTCTCTCTCCTCTCCCTCTCCACCCATCTCTCTCTCTCTCCTCTCCCTCTCCACTCTCTCTCCCTCTTTTTGACTTTCCTAGCCTCTCTGACTGCTCTCTCCCTCTCCCTTTTCCCCTCTCTCTCTCCTCAAATCCCCTCAATACTCTCCTCTATACTAAGACCACCTCCCACCTCTTCCTCCCCTCCTCTCTCTTCTCTCTCTCTCTCTCTCTCTCTCTCTCTCTCTCCTCCTTTCCCTCTCCTCTCACTCCCCTTTCCCTTCATCCCTCTCCTCTTCCTCCCCTCTCCCCTCTCTCCTCTCCCTCTCCTCTCCCTCTCCCCTCTCCCTCCTCCCCTACATGATTTGCCTTCCGCTCCCTCTCTCCCTCTCCCCTCCCTCCCTTCCCCTCCACCTCTCTAACTCCCAACTCCAGCTCAACTTCCCTCCCCTCTCTCTCACTTCCTCCCTCTCCCCCCACCTTTCTCTCCCTCCCCTCCTCCTCTCTCCCTTTTCCTCTCTCTCCCACCTCTCTCTCCCTCTCTCTCCCTCTCTCCCTCTCCCTCCCTCCCACTCCCACTCTCTCCCTCTCCTCTCCCCACTCTTCCCCCCTCTCCCCTCCCACTCCTCTCCCTCCCTCTCCTCTCCCACTCCACCCCTCTCTCTCCCCCCTCTCTCCTCGCCCCTCAGGGGTATATGTATCCCTGTATATGTATATATATATATATATATATATATATATATATATATACCCTCTATAATATAACATATAATTTACCTAAAAGTATAATGTATAATAAAATAAATAAAAATATACAAATAACTTTCTCTCCCTGCTCTCTCTCTCCTCCTCACTCCTCTCACTCACACTCTCTCCCTCTCCCCTCCCACTCTTCCACCTCTCCCTCCCACCCTCTCCCTCTCCCTCTCCCTCCACCCCCTCTCTCTCGCCCCCTCAAGTATATATATATATATATATATATATATTATAACATATAATTTACCTAAAATTATAATGTACAATAAAAATAGAAATAAAAATATACAAATATACATACAAATATAAATACAAATACATATATAAATATGTATCGTACATTTTTATTTTTTTTTGCATTTGGGCCTTTTATCATTTACTAGTTTATACTAAAAATGAAAAACAATAAAATTCCCATTTACTGTTATGATTCAATCTTGATAGACTATATCACCACTCTCACGCGAATCCATTAAATTGCTTTGGTTTGTTTTAAGTATTATCATAATTTCCTATATTTTGAATTTTTCATATTTCTTAAGCTGCCATCTTGGCTGTCATTCCTTGGCGTGCCCAGAATAACACCTCCTATCGCTTCTGTCCCTATCTCAGAAATGTCATGGAAGATAGAATTATCTGATTTTGCAGGTCTTATCCATGTTACACCAAGAATCAGAAAAAGCTAGGCAACAAACTGAGAAGGAATCTAAGATTGTAAAAGAGAATAATATGATTTTGTAGGAGTATGATCCATGTTACACCAAGAATTGTCAACAAACATAGAAAGTATAGGAGATTGTAGAAACTTGGGGTAATTTCCAGCGAGGAAGTAAAAAACATCTCTAAATATAAGCAATAAGATGCTAATATGCATTCCTAGCAGAAAACCACCGGAAATGCCATTTCTAAAAGCCTATAGAAACACTTTTATGTTAAATGTTTATCGCTCAGATGCTGTTCTTTAACGGCTGGCAGGGAAGCAATGAAACTAGACACATAAGCATCATATGTTTAAAATTGCAGAAGCAGTTCGTCTTCACCTTGGAGCAGAAACATCCTATGTTAGTGAATAAAATTTCCATGGATGGTCACTTTTATTTAGTTATAACATTCCTATCTTTAGGATATTATATTTGGTGTTAGCTTTCCTAAATTTAGGCACGAGTACTAAAATTTTTGGCAGTTTTAAGTTGTTTTATTTCTTTTTATTTTGGTTTATATTCTAGGTGCAGGAGCAATTAGCTTTCCTATCTTTAGAGAGATGCTAAGTGACAGAAAAGGGGATAAAGCTCAAATTTTAATGAGTGCTATAGTTCTATTTTGGGTGCTCAAGTCAGCATGTCTATTTAATGACCATGGGCATTCACTTTTGTACTACAAAAAAAAAAAACAAGAACATTGAAATAGCAAGTAATATTGTTCTGATTTCATCTTATTCATTGGTGTTTGTATTTTCATCTGATTGGTTTTGCAAGTTAACATGGAAGACAAAAGTTTTCGTTGAAGTTACAACTTGCAATTTGGGTTATTTTTAGAGAGCAGAATTTACTTGCCATAGTCTGAATTTAAACATGGTACCAAAGCATATTAACTGAAATCTTCAACTCCACGAATGGAATTTTCTACTACCTCTACTACCTGTGTAAGGAAGCTGCCAGAAAAATTTTGTACTCTTAAGTGATTGAAGTTATTTGGACTTGTGAAAGGTGGTAGGGTGTCATTCCCTAAGTGCTTTAGTAATTGGAGTGTTGATTTGCACCTATGATAGGATGCCGATGTGATTTATTTTCAACTGATTTGTTTAGTTTCAGCATTTTCTAGCAGCTGAAAACATGACTTGTATCAGTCCCAATGAGTGTGACAGCCTAGAGGGCACTTTCGACTTCACAACATGGAAGTGCAGATTGCAAATGCTATTGAAAGAAGTTGAGCATTGGCTCTATGTAGACACCAAGGTTTCACTTCCATGGCCAAGGCAAAGTGAATCATCTTAGATTCAGTGAAGGATCCCTTACATAGCAAAGAAGACATCAAAAGAGATGTATGATTCCTTGACCACTCTATATAAGAGTGTGAACATCTCCCCCTTCACTCCCTCTCCCCCTCACTCCCACTCCCCCTCCCGCTCCCACTCTCTCTCCGTCTCCCCTCTCCCACTCCCTCTATCTCTCTCCCCTTCTCTCTCCCCCTCTTTTGCCCCCCTCCAATATATATATAATATACTATAAAATATAATTTAAATAAAATTATAATATATATAATAAAAATACAAATAAAAATAAAAATAAATAAATATCTATCGTACCAACAACAGGCTACAAACCATTAATTTTCAAGTTTGAAGCTTATAGTGTCTAAAGTAAATTTCAAGACATGATTGGATGTCCATACTGTCTAGGGCATCCAAAAACAGAAAGCAGATCGTCAATTTTAATGACACGATTGGATGCCAACGCTGCCTAAAGTATCTAAAAACAAGACACAGATCAGTTAATTTCAAGACACGATTGGATGCCCATTGATCGAAAGCATCCAAAAGCGGAATTTCCTGGCTTTGTTGCATGTCATACCGTCTAAAGCATCCAAAAGAAAATACAGAGATAAAAACAGAGGATAAGCCAGAAATGATTTATATTTTATATATTTCTAAATATACCAACTTCATTACATTCATAGATCATAAACACACAGAGTTGTTGCTCTTCCAATACACTTAGAAAAATAAAACAAAATACAGATCTTTGTTCGCTGGCTGCAAACCTGTTGCAACAGAATAATTAACTTCTGCTCTCTCTTTTCTCGTACATTCTATCACAAAATACTACCTAAACCTACGTATATGCCCAACAAGGAGGAGGAAAAATAAAACATTAATTGCAATTAAATGAGCGTCCTCAAACGGAGAGGGAAAATCTGAGAATGAAGATTTTGCGCTTAATTTTCATTTGAACATGTTTGAATACAGAGTATGAGAGGCTGTCATGGATCTGAACTGGTGATTGAAATCTTGCATGCTTGAATGGACAGACAAAATATAATGACGAGGAGGAGAGTGATTAGTATACAAAGGATTAAAGGCAGGTAGTTGGAATTACTTCCAACAAGAGTTGCAGGGCTGCAAAATGAGCTGAATGTAACAAGAGTGTTGAGCTTGAAACATGAAGAAGCATACATTCAATTAAGACATGAAAAAATAAAATCAGAAAACCAATTGAAAGAGTTGAATAATAGGAATAAGGAATTACATACATAAATGACTGAAAACGGTTGCTTTTGGGATGATACTTGTGAGGTGAATTTGAAAGGAACAGTTGTAAAGTTGCAGATAAAGTTTAATGAAACAAAGATTGTGTCCCAGAATAGTAGTCTTATGCAATGAAATAAGTAGAGAAAAAACTGTTGGAAAGAATTTTAATCAATCCATTAATGGAAAAAATGGTTGAAGATGGGTCTTGTGGGATACTTGCAAGGAAGAAATTTAAGTCACAATTGTAAAACTGTAAAGTGAGCTTGATGAAGGAAATTTTTTGAGCCAAAAGTATGTAGAATTGTGTAGTGAATGTGAATATGTGAAGGCACAACCATGAGATTATAATTATACACTAAGCCCTGTGGAAGATGAAAGATTTTGTCTAACATCTCTCAAGAGCCTTGCAAATTCAAATGCATTTGATTAGCCATGAACAAACACATTTAAGAAATTTTTTCGAAGAACTAACTATTGAAATTGAATCTCTGAAGTTGAAATTAGAGAACTATAATCATAGACTTGATTGAATATAAAATCAGACATGTCAGCAAGCATGGAGGAAGCTAGTCATGACGATTGAGTTTCCACTGGTGATATACTCGATTCAGCAACAGGGGAGAGGCAGTTACTCATATCTTTTGTTATAGAGAATAGAACAGTGAAACAATAAGTCCTTCGACTTGATCAACAAAACCAACTGTTACAGCATATTATTAAACTTTTGAACTGTTATAGGGAATAGGACATATTGAATAAAATGTTATTGCTTCAAACAAAAGATGGAAAACTTACAAAATTGAATGCAAACATTATTAAATTTATAAATGAGATTGAGGTGTTGGAAGAGGTTGGAAGAAAAAAAACCAGAGTACCGAAAGAATATGGAAGAGCAAGTGATGAGAAAAGGAAGGAGGCTAAAGATAAAGGGGAGCGGGTTCATATTTTACCAAGGGATAAGGTACTTTGAAAGTATAGCTCTCATAAGTGTTCAACAATCATCAAAGGTCTAGTATATTCTGCTTTGAATTTTAATTATAAGAATTTGAAACATGCTAATTATGTTTCAAACACATAACTGGTATACCAAGATCATCGACAATAAAACTATTATGTTGGACATATTCGTAGGAAATAAATAAAATCTTATTCTAAGAACATCTTGAAAACAGGGTAAAAGTTGATGACATACCTCAAGGCCTGAATATTTTCTAGAACAGCCATCAAAGCAGCCGGTCTTCCAGGAAAGCGAATCAGACATTTCACTTCTTCTCTTCCACTACACATAAATTCCATGTAAAATAAGCCTTAGGAAAAATGGGCTGTAAATTCTTTTAATATTAAATATTAATCACCCTACATTCAATAACGTTACCAACTATTTAGCTTATGTTACAGCTAGGTAAATGGCTATGTTAGAATGAAAGAGCTTAAAGAGTCGGTACATTGTAACTGTTTAAATGTAGAGTTCAAGTCTTCACATAAATAATAGATGGTCATAATGCACCAAGCGTTTACACTAGTGGATTCAAATCAGTTTAAATCCCTGAATAGTTAGAGAATATAAAAAACAATTACCTGTATGCGCTATGCAGTCTCCAACATTGACAACGAAGGAGTCAGGCAGGGGCTGAGCAGGTAGCCACTGACCACTGTCCTTGCGCTTCACCTCCAGTCCATGCACCTGGTCTTGGTAAAGAAGGGTGAGGCCACCAGGATCCTCGTGCCTACCAATACCCAGTGCCAGTTCAGGGGTCGGGCAGGTCGGGTAACAATTCAATCGTTCAAGGCTTATATCATCTTTGAAATATTCATTCAGTCGGTTGCTGGGTAAGCCAAGGCTCCGTGCTATTAATTATAGCAATCTAAATGACAAATCTCTCGCAGCCTTTGCGTAGGCCAGGCAAGCTTCTGTGCAAAAATTTCCCACGAAACAAGAATCACTTATGAAGCTGCTATTGTACAAGACTAAATATGAACTATAATACTAACAATGCTGAAAAAAGAATAACCAACCCTGGTTGGTAATTGGGCAAAGATTAGTTCAAATAGAGCTTGATAGGGAAAAACATTTAGTGGGAAACAGAAGGGAGAGAATTAAAAGAAAAGATGTGAATAGATCTTTGGAAAATCGCGATGTTTCGGCTCGCCCTAAAATGCAGAGGTGGAGTGCTCTGTTGGGATGGTTTCAGACGTCTTTGGGCTTCCCTCGGCTGATGCTCTCACAACTAGGTCTTCTGCTGCTGAGAATATAGAGGTAGGTGTGGAGTGGGGATTGTAACATGGTTTTCTCCTCCGCTCAGGCAAGACAACACGCAGTGTAAGCATTGCATCAGTAGGCTTTGGGGGTTTTCACGATGACCCTTCTAGAGCCTATTCCCTGTGCGCAACTTCTGAAGATGGATGCAATTCTCATTCGCCCTCTGTGTAGTCCAATTGGATGCCTTCCTAGAGTCGTGATTGGTGGCTAGAACGGGCTGTAAATTCTTCTGCTATGAAATTGACATGAAAGACCATACGAGGAGGCTTCAGAGCACAATCTGAGAGGGCCTAATTTAACTTCCACGCTTGAGCATTCTCTTTAGTGGGAGCGTTAAAAAAGAAGTGATAGACAAATTCCTTGAGAAGAAAAAAGAATCGAAAAGTCGCAAGATCCCTAATTTGATGCTCTCAATCATTGACTCTTTCAAATTCAATGTGATGAGCAACAATTTCCTTCTCCCTCTACCATGAGCAAAAGAAGATTGCCCCTACTATCTTTATGCACAGGGATCTCCACCATATGATGATTGCCACCCACACTCGCTACACATATAACAGTATCAGGGCCTTCATCAACACCCATCTTAACAAAATAAGATCTCAACTGTACAAAAAGCTACTGCAAATGAAGCTCTTGGGTGTTATCACCAGCAAATGGAAAAGAGAGGAAATGCAGAGGAATTTGTAGAAATTGAGAACATGAAAGGAATGGCAGAGTGCTACGACAATGTATTTGAAGAGAATTGTATCGTATCGTTATGACTTCCTACCATTGCTTTCTTCTGCTTTTTTTTCCTATAAACAGGTTTACTTTCTTCCTACCGTTGCTTTCTTCTGCTTTTTTCCAATATACAGGTTTACATTCTAATTTGAATTTTAAATTTTCTTGGGGAGTGTGTGGCTAGCCAGGGGATTTCAATTTCAAGGCTCTAGAAAGTTCATTTTTATTTAGTTTTGGATTATTTTAGGGGAGTATAATTATATGTCAACAAATGTTGTACTTTTGAAAAATGAGATTCATTTTATTTATTTATTATCTTCTTTTATTTATATATTCTTTTATATATTTCATCATGTCTTATTTATATCTATCTATATTTTTAGACATTTACTATTTATTATGTCTATTATTGTCTACTATGTTCAAATATTCATGATCCACATTAACATGGCTATTCTATTATTTCAAGAAATCCAACAATGTGAGATTAATCTTGTATCACACAAATTCGACCTCTAAAAATTTAAATTTGAAATCAATGGACTTTCATCTATTAAAAAACCTTTCCTCCAAAAGCATTCATACACTCAATATATTATCTCATAAAATAAATATTATTGCAAACTTGTAGAATCTCTATACAAGGCTTTTGAAATATCAAGCCCCCCAATTCCACTCTATGTAATGACACATTTTAATCCATGCTTCATCTTCGTACATATCAAACTTACAAGAGATACTCAACTTTAGTAAGCAAGACAAAGGTAATGATAGTCAATGTCAACAACTAATTATGTGCTTGATTTTATAGAAATTAAGTTACAAAAAACTACCATGTTATCATATCCTATGAAGTCAAAGAATATCAAATGGTTATAGGGGGAGTAATGGCATGAGTATGGGTGTCATACTAGTAAAATTAAGACAATGTTATTAGACAATAAAAGTTGCTAGCTAATAACAAATTAAATGAGAAGCATGGACACCGTGAAAAAAATGAACAAAAAGGAACACAAAATTACCATCCATCAATGCATTCAATCACACATATGGGCATGATGGTGTTGTGTCTAGATAGTTCCTACAATTCCATTAAAGTGATATGGCATTCCAGTCCCTTGATCATCCAAAATTTCAAGTCACATGATAAAATGAAAATGGTGATAGGAGTCTATAGACCCTTGCGACCCCTTTGCCTCTAGTAAAAAGTATGAAAGAAGGGAAGATAAATTGTGTGGGATGGGAAAGGAAGATATTGGTGTGAGGAAAAGAGAATGGAGAGGGAAAATGTGATCTCATGGAATGCATAGATTGTTGGATATGAATGAAGTGAATTAGTTGAAAAGGCTTTAAAAGCTTTTTTATAAGAAAACATGGAAATAATGGTGCATGAAGGATGAATGACTTGTAAACCACCATAAAGGCGTGATTTTAGGTAGTCTAAGTTAGGTGCTACCATGAGCATGCGAGAAACAAAGATTAATAGGAGGATAATAGACTAGGAGGGCATTTAAAAGTTGGGTGAGATAGATTTGGGACACCATTGGGAACATCGTGTGATAGATAAAGGTGATTTAAGGGGGGAATGACATGTAGAGAAAATCTAAGAACGATATTAACACAAAAGGAAAATGCAAAGGAACTTGACATAGGAATAAGACAAGAAGGGTTGGAAGGAAAAGGGTTTGATGAAGGATATACACACGATCTTCTCATAATTGATTTGTTGAAAAATACTTTAGAATATCTCAAGCAAATTAAATTGGTAGGAAAATTCCCCAGATATAGCCCACACCGTCCATGCGTAAGATAAAATGGGAGATTTAGGAGAAGAAATAGATGTCTACTAAAGCATAAAGGAGGGAAATTTTGTTAGATATTAGAGTTGCAATTACCTTGGTAGATGAGAAAGATGAATCAAGAATATGGATTTCATGGAGCATAGTGAACAACAAAACATGTACTTAGTCCTTTTTATTAATTATATATTTTGTTTTGCATAAGGATGGTTTTCTTAGAGTCAAAATATTTTCGAGATTAAACCTATCCTAGTGTCTATGGGAAAAACACTACAAAATTTCTTATAGGCTATCTTGCCTTTTTTTATTAAACCCATCGAGAATTTTAGGTATTACATAGGGTTACACTTAGTGGAATTGACAAAGAATATGATTATGTTGCCTACTAAGACATGAAATTATGTTTATAATTGAAGGTTAATGTCATTATGTACCATGAAGATGATTATGAATATAGTACTATTGATATTTCTTTAACTACTCTAGAAGATAAGAATGCCTCCCTATAATTGGATAATGCACTATATCTTAAGTGATGCATTTATCCTGAAGAAAAAAATTAAAGACTATGAAAAAGGTTCTTACCATAATTATTAAGAATAATTATAAGATAATGACATAAAGTATATATTTTTATTTAATATATCCAAGTAGAAGATTAGTGGTTGAGTTTTAAATATGTAAGAAGGATGTTTTGAAGTTTAACTTATTGTAACGCCCGCCGTGCAAACCCCAGAGAACACACACATAATGCGAATAATTTTTTTTTTTTAATAAAAGTAACATGTAACATCATAAAACCAAAATCACATAGCATAACACATAACATTAATACACTTGGTTCTCTGGGGCACGCGAGGTTACATTGCAACCACAAAACAACATAAAGCTAACGTAAACAACATAACCATTTAATTTAAGAAAACCATATACAATGATACAACTGATAGCCATGATGCGAGTATGATAGCATCGCATAATTACATCCATGATAAATCTTTTAACAAGATCCAAATTGAACCTAACTATTACATCATTGAAATAATATTACATTACAATTTTCTTTGATACATGAATTACATTGAATTTCCCAACATGGGGATTGATACAAGAATAATGAACATGAAGTACAACTGATCACTGGAACATCTACACTGCGGAAAGCTAAGGAGACATGATGCCAATGGGGAACCCAACGGGTGCGGAGCACGTTCCACCCAACCATGTGAATTACAAGTAACTCACCCCCCGTGCTCAAAGGTGACGAGGAAGTGAACCCGACCATGAATGTCAAAACCGACTCAACCACATGATACAAAACAAGTACAACTCAAAGCTTACAATGAACAACCATCAAATTTCACAAATCACATGACAAGATTAAGCCAAGAACTCTAATAACTCTGAATCAACCATTTAATACACCATACCAATAGGCAACAAGTCAGACGGGTGTCAAGTAGGGAGGGTCATCACATAACTCTCATGGGATCTCCTGGCTCTTCCTCCAACTGAGGCGCCGACACCCACCTAGGGATTCCCTAGCCCTAAAATCAACACAACATAAAAATAACAATATCCAGAGGCGACAAGAAACAAGAACAAGGATGTCTAGTGGAGAGTGTCATCGCATAGCTCTCATGGGATTCTCCTGGCCCTTCCTCCAACTGAGGCGCCGGCACCCATCTATGGATCTCCTGGCCCTTCCTCCTAACTGAGGCGCCGGCACCATAGGGTAGCTGATGCGGAGCCAATAGTCTCTCGTGAAGACGAGACTATGACTATGCCGACCATGGCCTTCTCAGTCTATCACTAGTCCAAGGTAGCCCTAATGCATAGCCGAGGAATCCAATGTTTTATTATCTTGTGTTTTTAAACTACCCAACCCCCTGAATCTATTGTTTAGGTTATCACTTGTTTAGCTTACTCATTCGTGGGTTATCCTGAGCCCTTCCTCATCCTGAGGCGTCGGCGCCCACGAAGAGCCACTCTCCCTATGACCCCTAACATATCTCAAATCTAGGCAAGGGTTGAAATAAAACATATAAAACATAATACTCAAAACAAGATCATGCGAGGCATTAACCTTCTCGCGATATCTCAAACCCCAAAGTCTTAACCAACCGTTCAACCCCTCCTAACATAAAACCAATAACTCCAATAGCATAACCAAGCTGAGAATAACATTTTAACATAACAAGCCTCTGGAACAAGGATTACAAAATCAACAATAGGTTCCCACATCGAAGAGTAAAGCTACAACAAATCAATGGAACACGATAACCAGATCACGTAAATTCATAACTTAAAGTAAAACGATTAACTCAATCACACAAAACACTCCAATTTTGAAATGATATAAAGAAACACAAGGAGTTAATAATTCTACGGCAAAATGTTTAATTCTAAACAACAGACATCCGACAAATATCTAAAACAAAAATACACTTAAATCTCCGACCAAGGAAACACGAGAAACCATAGAAATAAAAACATGCAATAACACGATCACAAGATTTTCTACTCGAGAAAACGATTCGACCAATTACGTATGATATCTCCATTTTATTCGACATAGAGTCACAAATAAGGAACAATAAAATTAATGATGACTCATCTAATTTTCTTTCTTTAATTACTCAAAGACAATAAATTTCATATTCACTCAATTTAATCATATTCCACAAATAATAGTTATTTATTTATTTATTTATTTATTTTATTCATCTTTACACAATTTACTGTATATATATATATATAATTTAATACATATCTATAATCATAAAATATATATATATATATATTTTTTTTTATATTTTCCTGACCGAACTGATCAACCACACATAATTATATATAATCATAAACTATTTTTTTATACTGTTCTAACCCAACTGAACAAATGCACAAGAGTCTATATCATCATAAAATAATACATACCAATTTACATTTTATTTACAACATTATTTTTAACAACTTAAACAATATTATAAATAACTTTATTAAGTATTTTAATAAGATAATTAACTATATATATATATATATTATTAAATACTAATAAAATAAAATAAAATAAAATAAATATAAAACGAAATTATATATATGAACTTTATTAAATACCAATTAAAATAAAAATAAAACGAAATCATATAATATAAATTTTATTAAATACAAAATAAAATAAACATAAAGCAAAATCATTTAAAACCATCCAAAACGCATGGGAGAGGGCCGACGGCCCTCCCCGTACCGCGTACAGCAGTCATAATGACTACTGCGCGCAGCAGTCATTATGACTGCTGTGCGCAGTACATAGCGCATGGGGGGGGACTGGGGGTACGGCCCAGCGCCGACCCTTCCAGCGCCTCCCAAAATTTCTATAAAATTTTGTTTTTATTAAAGTTCAGTTATAAATTTGTATTTTATTTTAGTTTATTTTAATACATAAAATTCCGTCCTGGCACGGATTTTGACAGCCGAAATTCGGCCTTTGCAAAGCACGAAAACAATTCAATATAATTTCTAAAATACATATGATAATTCATAAATAATATATATATATAAATTTAAATATATATATATATATATCAAATATATGTAAACATAAATAATTACAGAGAACACAGTTTTCTGTATAAATACAGAAAAGTGTATATCTACAGTTTATAAAAAAAAATATTCATGATTATTAAAATAATACAACAAAATCATCCCAAATACGAAGATTAAATTATTTTTTTTTATAGAAAATATAAGAGAGAATTAGGGCTTAATAAAACAAATTCGAAGAATTTCTTCTCAGTTTGATTGCAAAACATGATTTTAACAAGAATGTTTCTTTTCAAGGCAGGCCTATTGGTTTATTCATTTTCTAATCTCAAGGAAATCGTTTTAACCTAAATTACAGAAGATTTTCTTTGTTTCCAGTCTAATAACTTGCCCTAGTTTTCAGTTCAACAGAAGTTTTCTATATTCACAAAAATCATTTTTAATAAAGTTTATTTTTCTTTTCTGAAGCAAACAGGTAAAAACAAGAGTACGAGAAGAAGACTACGAGAGGAACCTGAAGTCCAATGCAAATCTGAAGATGCCTGCTTGACTCTGATGCCCTCGAGCTCGATTCTCGATTCTTAGTCCAGAACGAACTCACAATCACTTGAGCAACCTTTACTTTCTGATCTTCTGTGTGTGTGTGTAAGAGAACCTCCCAAAAAAATTCATAATAATCTAAAAATATATTCCCGTTTTTTTTTTTCAAAAAACTCACAAAAATCCAAATTAAAAGAAAATCAATTCTTTAAAAGCTAGCTTTTTCCCTGATCTCTCTTCCTATTGGCTCACACAATCTTTTTATTCTTTTATTTGTTTTATTGTTTTAATTTCTATTTTTGCAACTTTTCTTGCACAACACATTACTTATTTAATTTAAATAAATTATTTTAATAATTATCCTCCACCAGATAATTAATTAAAATAATTAAAACACATTTAATATATAATTACCATTTAATTGTAATATGTGGTTTTTTCAAAATAATTAAATCATTTAAATATTCGAATATAATTTAAATCTAACATTAAAACAACTAATTACTTCCTTCATCAAAATCGATTACACCACAAAAAATAACGTACCAACCTTAAAATAAACAATTATTATCCACATTCAATTAACTAAATCACAACCTATTAAATACTCACATTAATAAAATATGACATACACAACACAAACCACAATGATGACAATTACAAAAATGTACAATACCAATCAACGAGACGACCTGACATCATGGGACGGGAGGACTTCATCGTCACCTCAGTATCAAAATTTAACCGTTGGGCTATAGGTGCTCGCCCTGTCCTGCCGAAGCAGGTGGAATCGAGACTTATACCTGCAAATCCTGCATACAACAAAGTTGTGTACATGTGCATACATATATATAAAATCAAGCATTAAATCGAAGTACTGCATTGTGAGAAGGAATCGCAACATAACAGGGCACTCGCGAATGAGTGATGCCATATTGTCCTTCATCACACCTATTCTAACAATTATAATTTAACTGATAAAAAATAACATTTCTAAACTAACAATTCATCTCATAATCCTATCTAATTAAATCACTGCATCATAATACAATTCTGAAAATCAACTAACATAACCAACCATAATATCATATGAAATAAACATGTCCATAACGAAATAATAGCATCATCTAACTAACCCAATCAAACAATACCATCATAGTCATAAGTAGCAAACAACGCATTGAAAAATACTAAATCCAAACAATAAGGGGAGGGGTATTACACTTATGATATTTATATTTTGTTTTTGTTGACTATTCATGGTAGGTTGGGAATTTTAGAGGGGCATACCTTGTTAATATAAGAGTAATGGGATTGCATTTTAAGACAAATGAAATGAAAGGTTTAAGAATGGCATTATTGAGTGTATGATGATTTGAAGGGGCTCTAGGAAAATTCACTGCCAGCAATTTACCGACATAAAATTCATCGTAAAAAATTCACCGTGGGAAAATTCACCACCACAAAAAATTAACCATCAAAAATTCATGCAATTAATTCTTTGCGTGGTGAATTTTCATGGTAGTGAATTTTCCCACGGTGAATTGTGAATTTGTCGTATGCCATTTGAAGGATATGATGTTGCCCAAATATCTCTAGTATCACTCAAACATTGATTATGTTTAGAGCAAGTTTGCAATTATTGCTAGTAAAGGGATAAGGATAATTATTAATTTCAAATAATTTTAGTAATATGTGGTTAATTAATAGAGTGAAATAAAGTACCAAGGTTTGAATACTATATTCAAAAATCAATTCTAGACTCACTATGTAATTAAACCAATCTAAGAGGTGACGGTTCATTTCCTTTGTATTCCAAACTCCAATAGGATAGAATGCTCCCAAGTTTCATCACTAGCCTTAGAGATTAATAAGGATAAATCCTAACAAAAATATCTAGTAGACACTAAAGTAACATGAAACTAATTTCTTTGTGGTTTTCCATTTTGTGTATGAGTGAATACACTAGTAGAATTTCACAAATAAATGAATACAATCACGACAAGTAAAAATGACTAAATTCTACTAATATTTTTGCAATACATTATACATGACTAAATAAATGACTAATTTGATTGTCGGATAAATAATTAGTCATTTATTTAGTCACACTTGAATAAAAATGACTACATAATTAGTCACACAAATAATTCATCCTACAATAATGTCAGATAACATATAATTCTACCAATGATTCAATAATTTAATTTGTTCTATATAAGAATATATTAATTATTAATTATAATAATTTTATATTTATATTTAATAATTTTTACTATAGAATACAATATATAATAATATAGCCTATATATACTAATAAATATAATTACATTATATATAATTTAATATGTATTGTTATTATATTAAATATATATAATATATTAATTATATTTCAAATGTATTATATTTATATATTAATTTTTTGTATTATATAAAAAAAAAAAAATTATTAATTATTAATTATAATAATTTTATATATGTATTTAACATGTCGTAATGTTAAAACCTAAATGTGCTCATTACACTCAAGGCGCTCCCATGCTAAGCTTTTCCAACCCCTTTTATGTTGAACGGTGCAGATTGACTTTACAAGCCATGCAAGACGGTGTAACGAATCTCAGTTGTTCATCATTTTTGGCCATTTTCCTGTCTGTTTACTACTTTCCCTGCCGTTGTTGCTTTTTGCTTCTCTGTGAGGCCTACCATTTGATACACCCATTTGACTATCTTTTGATTTGATTATGTTGATACTCTATGTGGTTTAGACTATTTTGGATAATCATTGACATTGGATTTTATGATGGTTTCCTATTATGATGCTTATGAGGATTATGTGCATGTGATGTTTTACTTATTGATATGTTCATGCTTATCTGATGATAATGGTAGGAATGGATAATGGTTATGATACATGATTGATAAGATGTTAAAATTGAATTAGGTGAATATGAGACTCATTTATAATGCTATGACTTGATATGAATTGATAGAATATATTGTTGCTAGATAAGGAGTAATTAAGGATGTGGACTTATTGATTTATGAATTGATTGTGTTATTTATAGATGTATAAAATTGTTGATTTAATTGTGGATTATCTTGCATTGGATATATTATCAAGTGAAAATTGAGTGTGCAGGTACACACCCATGGCCAATGGGATTAGAGGTAACCAAGGGTACCCAATTTGTGTTAACCAAGTGAAACCCACTATGGCCCATTTAGAAAATGGACCATAGCCTTTGTGTTGTATTTCATTTTGTGATTAAAAGATTTAGTGTTGAATTTTGTGACTAGCTTTTAAAATGAATTAAACTTTTGATGAGGGTTTTGGGACATTTTGGAAATTCTTTTATTATGTTTGAATTTCAATTTCTTTTTGAAGGTTTAAAAAGGTTGAATTAGTCCTTAGAATGGGTTAATTAACCTTAATTTAACCCCTAGGATGGTTACCTATGGGCTAGGGGTCAAATCAAACCCATAGCTTTTAAAAATTGCAAGTTGTGACCCTTCTTAATTGGGCATTAAGAAGGGTGACGGATTTTGGGGATGGGATTGGAGTGTTGGCTTCAAAATCTCATTTATGAGATTTGAAAGCCTTTGTTGAGTGTTGAACACTCTTTGGCCTTTCACCTCACCAAGAGTTCTCACACATGTGTGAGAACTTGTAGGAAGGTGTCCATAGGAGTGAATGAGAGAGTGACATGTATCACTCTCTCCTCCAAGGGATTTCAACCCTTGACTCCTATATCAATCCTTTGGAAAGCCAAAGGAAGGGTTACTTTTCTTTTGGGAAATTTTAGTTTTTGCTTGATTTGGGAAAAGAAGGAGGAGTTGGGGAAGCTCTTCTTCAACTTGACATTTGGAAGCTTACTAAAAAAAAAAGTTTAGTTTCAAACTCTTCTTCTGTTTCATGCAATGGTTGTTTGAATGCTTTTTATTCTTTTTGAATGTTTGCTTCTTATGTTGGGTGTTGTTGTTTTCGTGGGATGGGTGTTGGATTAGCTCCTCTTCAAGGAGGATGATCAATGCATGTGTGGGATAGAGAAAGGTAGCACCTTCTTGGGAGTCACTTTGGAAAATGGATAGGGTATGAGTACCCATTAAAATGTTGGGGTTGTGGATAGGGTATGAGTACCCACTAAAATGATGGAGGTTTTGGGTGGTTGGATTGGTGATATATGGTATAAGGTTGTGAAGGAAGAAGGGAAATAAAGCCCCATTATATGTTATTGAATGGATATGAATATTTGTAAAAAACCCCAAGATTGAGTGCACCTTGTCTCTCCCTTAAGAAATCCATGAGTGGACTTTCTATGTGTGTTTTGAAAGCCTTGGGAAAAAGGGTTTTGTATACTACATGTATGTTTCCTTGTTGGTTATTGTTTGGAAAATTTATGTGATGTGTGTACCTGGTACCTCGGTTACCTCCTAGCTTGATTTCTGCCTCTTATTAATACCACGCTGGATTGTGAGTTGGTAGGCTTTGAGTAATGGTTACCCACTTTTCTATAGCTGGAAAATCCTTGTATGCTTTTTTCTAGCTCAAACGTTAAACTAAATAGGGTTATACATTATTAAATGGTATAAAAGAACGAAGGGAAGATAATATGAAATGACCTCACATAAAAAAAAAATCATATCACTGCACAATTGAATCCTTATCAAATCGCAGTAAGATTGGGGGTTAACCTAGCATAGCATCAAATCATTTCATAAATACTTTTATTGATGCCCATAATTGCAGCGTTGGCTACTCTTTGCTTATCATTGTAGGAAATATGAGGCAACAATTTAAGGCGCCATAAGTGAGGAAAAACAATCAAAAAAATCAGCATTAGAAAAAGAGGATGGATAAGATCGAAATGGTATTAGAGTTCCTCATTAAATTAAAAGTAATATAAAGAAAAAAAATTAGTAATAAAAAACAAAAATAAAAGAGAAACTTAGTTACGTCTCTCATCTTCTTTAAGAAAAAAGAAATAATTTGATATGTAAAAGAAAAAAAAAAAAAAACAAGTGTTCACTTAAAAGTTTCTATAATGCATATAAAGTTAATGTGGAAACTTCTTTAAAAAAAATTATAAAAAATAAAATGGATAAAGATGGCATGTCATGAATAAGAGAGGGAAATAAGATTTTTCTTAAAATATGATTAAGGGGATTAAGAAAAAAAATAAAAAAATAAAACAAACTCACGTAGGTAATATTCACATTAAATTTAGGAATCTCCAACTCATTCTCACGTTTAAATAATATTTTTCTTTAAAAAGGAAATAAAGAGATATCCACTCTCTTAAATCTTTAATAAAGATCTTAAAAGATCATATCTAAATCTTAGATAAAGATTTTAGTAAATTTGTAAATAAAGATTTTAGTAAATCTGAAATAAAGGTCTTAGTAAATTTTAAATAAAGATCTTAGTAAAATGAAAATCTAAGTAAATTTAAAATAAAGATCTTAGTAAATGTAATGTAAAATAAAGATCTTAGTAAATTTAAAACAAAGATCTTAGTAAAATAAGAGTATGAAGAAAGGTAATGGTTAAATATTTCATTAAGTATTTTTATCATACCTTTAAAAATATAAATAATTTTTTTTTTTTAAATTCAATTAATAATATATATATATACACTAATAATAAATATATTGTTAAGGAATAATTATAGGAAGTAATTTATTTAGTATAAAGGATAACTCTAATTATTACAATTTTTAACTGTCCCATAACATATATATATATGGGATAATTGAATGACAAATAAATAAATAAAAAAATGAACCACATTATCAATTATTGTAGTGTAATATTAAGGGTATAGATATAGGTTTAGTAGTAACATATATGGGTAGCACTTTGCAAGTTAAGCAGTTATAGGGGTATCGAGTGGTGTGTCGATGGTGGAGTTGCACAAGCAACTTCACTCGAAGCGTATACCTATGCACGTGCATGGTTATCAATTGTTCGCATTATTATACCTTTGTTCAAAAAATTTGATAGTTGTGGTTTTTCCTTTGTGTAAAATTTAAGGCATGACATCCTCCAAACTCTTCGTCCCTGGTATTGAACTTTCACTTCTCCAATTTGGCGAGTTGCAGCCTAAAAATAAGGTTTCATTGAGGGTTTCATACTTTCATTGCAAGCTCAACCTGTTTTTTATCATCGATGACAAAAAATAAAAATTAGATAATATGACATCTATTTGATTGTTCTAAATATACTGCCTAACATGATATTTTTAGGATGGGTTAGTTAAACCCCTTACATTCTAGCATAAAACATTACACTTCACTAGGGAGATTCATCAAGATTGTCCCAATTTAAATGAGAAGTGTACTAAATTAGTTTTCTAAAGCGAAAGCTTGGGGCTCCAAGATAGTATCATGATGGTATTTTTCCTTGAAATCATATTGGGATCAAGGTCTCATTGGGTTAGCTAGTTGAGTTTTCATGTCACTAATTGGTCGAGAAGATACAATTAAATACACACCCATTAGAGGTGGGGAGGAGTGAATTCTATGTGATTCATAGGGAGTTTCTCCTCATACTCCAAAGCAACATCTTTGTAGGATAATAGGTTGGGGGATGGAGATTGTTGAAATAAATATGCATTACAAGGGGAGGGATTTGTGTTGGGGAAGGATAGAATTAGGGTAGATTATGGGGATTGGGTAGAATATGGAGCTTTTTGTGAGTCATCAGTGGTAATTGAATTGATAGGGTGATACCATTAGAGGAGGAGGCTAAAGGATGCTACTTGCAAATAGGACAGTCTCAAATGGGACGACCCTTCCTTTGGCAATAAAAACAAGCACTTGACTTGTTAAGGTAGTTGATTCACTTATTAAATAAAAAACCTATATCCACAAGTTTAATGAATTCTAGGAGTGGTTGAGTCAAATCCATCTCTATATAGACTTTTGGTTGATCTTATATTGGCCCATTTATCAGATTTTTTTTTACATCATATTACCCTACCCACCCACTATGCTATATCATGTAGAAATGCATTAAATGTGAGGTTGAGGAAAGGTAGCTCAACCCACATTGAATATTTGGATTTAAAGATTCTTAGGTGAAAGTCAAGGTCCTAGATTTGCACATAATATGTTTACCCTCAAATAATCCATAAGCCATTATGAAGGGTTTAAACTTAGAAGATGAATCTTAGTCGTTCATCATTTTTGGCCATTTTATTAGCCGTTTACGCGCCTTTTTGTTGTTTTCCCCGTTGATGTTGCTTTCTGCTCCTCCAAACTCTTTGGCCCTAGTATTGACCTTTCACTTCTCGAATTTGGCAAGTTGCAACCTAAAAATAAGGTTTCGACGAGGGTTTCATACTTTTATTGCAAGATATGCCTATGTTTTATTATCGGTGACAACATGACACAATTTGTGTAGAATTTTTTGGTAAGTTGCTTGCCATGGTTTCAATGAATTTATTTTTTTGGAATTTTAAGTTGTCTCGTGCTGGGAAAAACAACTTTCAAGACATTCCTCACCCCATGCTTGAAAACAAACTTTAACTCAACCAATATTTCCCTTAAAAAGACTGTAAATTTTTTGCCTTCAACTCAAGAATCGAGTAGCATGCTAAAACCCTGATATTTTTAGATGCTTAATTAATTGTGCATACAAAACTTGGGCGCATTGACATGTTCTATCCCCTGTTTTTTATTTTATTTCTTTTTTCCTACATTCTTATTCATTTACATCCTTTATAGGGTTTTGGGTTATGCTTGTATAATATATATATATATATATATATATATATATATATATATATATATATATATATATTTGGTAGACCATGGTTGTATAGTATGTTGTTGCTATCTTATAGGAGGCACCTGTGACCCAGGGATCAACCTAAATATGTTGAATATAAATTTTCTTTTTTTCCTTTCCTTGTAGAGCAACACTTAATAAATTGTTATCGCCTTGCTTTTCTTTGTCTTTGTTTTTTTTTTGTTCCTCAAATTCCTGCATTCTCTCATGAGGGTTGCGATATGGTACAAAAAGGGTCTCTAAATGCACCGAAGAAGTGTCTGAGTGCTTAGTATATGTCCTTTGGCTTCTGAATTGGTAATATTAAAAATAACCAACGTATTATAGAATGGAAGAATGAGATGGAGCATTAACTTGGTTCTATTGTCACAAAAACTGTTTGGAATCATCGCTAATCAGTAATTTCTTCAATTAAATCATATTTTTTGTGTTCCTTGTTTTTATTCTTCTTGGTCCAAATTAAACTCGGCAAACCCTAGGTTTATTTTAAAATTTTAAACCATAAATTCATATAGTATTGTGCATCAGGTATTCTCAATAAACTCTTAAGCCCTAGCTGATGTAACTAATAAATGATTTTGCATTTATTAGTGTCAAATATGTTGTCAACAAAGGTTACTACTAATTATGGGTTGAAGGTGATTCTTTAAACATAATTAACTATCTATGTGGCACCCATCCTTCAAGTTGGAATGTGGATTAACTCATTAAAGATACTATAATCATGTTGTGATCTTGTGAAGAGACCCGTGTCTCTCACATTTATCAAGAAGGAAACCCGTTGGCAAAATTTTTTTGCCAACAAGGTTGTCAGTTTAAATGAGTTTCATTCGTGGGAGGAGGGCTTGATCCTTCCCGAGAAAGCTAGGAGCTTATTGAGTAATGATGGCGTGGGTTGAGATGATGCGACATTTAATTTCTAGTACCTTCTTTTGTCTCAAGCATGCTTTGTGGGTTTCCTTTCTCTCTCTAGCATTCAATTGACATTTTTCGCAAGGGCTTGCTTGTTATGGTGTTGTTAGAAATGGGTAGCGACAGAAGTAGAATTGAGCCGCATTCTTGTGTGGGCATTAGGAAAAAGAAGAATCTTTGGAATATTTTATGTCATGGTAACTTCACTATGTTCTTAGAGAGGCTGCAAGGGCATGACCCTAACACCTCGATGTAGTTTGTGTCTTACTAGCATAATTGCAAGCTCAAGATAAAAGGCTTGGGAGTGGAGGTGAATGAGGATATGGTAGCTACTGTTACTAGGATGCCGATGGTTGGCCACAAATTTTTCAAGGACAAGAAAAGTAATGAGGAAGCGATGGCCCAATTCTTCAAGGATGACGAGCCAAATAAATTAATCAAAATGGAAAGTTGGGATTATGAGAAAAAATACCTTAAGATGATTTGGGCGAGTGTTGTTGAAGTGCTTATGCACTATGTGACTCTAGAGGGGAGGTTTATTGCTATTCTCGGTCACTACTTCACTCTCCTAAACCATTTTAGACATGGTTTGTTCATTTCTTTCTTTTTTTGTTATCGTCTATGGAGGTTTTTGTTTATGCGCACTTGAAGAATAGGAGAGCTCCCATCCTCCATGAAGGTCTAATTTTATTAATCATGGAGCATGTTAAGACTCTTCTCCCTATCCCAACCATTAAGGGAAAGGAGAAGGCTTTAAGTGATGTTTCTGGGTCGTCAGGCTCAAATTCCATTTCAGATGATGAGGAATGGAATGAGGAGGAGGAGGATGTGTCTCTGACCCTTGCAACCACATCTTTGAAGAAGAGGAAATTGGGTAGTTCTAAGAGTAAAAGAGCAGCCAAATGCTTTGTTCTCTCTGACAACAAGGACATAGAAGTGGGCTTAGATGGTTCCCCTCCCAAGACCGAGGA